>PVKZ01001025.1:0-150410 GCA_004027375.1 Macroglossus sobrinus | reverse complement strand
AGCTACTTACGTGAGAAGTCTTTTTTTTCTTTTCTTTTTTAATGAGAATGTGGGGGAAGAGTTTCAGCTCTTAGATGTTGGCCTTTATAACTTCCTTATTGAAATTGTGAAGTTTCAAAGTTAATGTCTATCTCCCTCAGGGAATTTCCTTGACAAGCTAAACAGTTCTTGTCTTATTCTTCCAAGATGGGAAACTCTCAAGGAGGGAGATCTTTTGGCCACACCTCTTCTTGGAACATCTCACCACTCCACTCAAGCAATGTGGGACCTATAGGGCCTGTGGCAGGTGAGAATCCTGGGAAACACAAAGCCTAGTTATACTTTCTAAACCTTTGCTTTGTCTGTTCAGAAACTGTCTTGACTGAGCTGGTACCCCAGCACAGAGATGCTCTAAGAACCTTTGGGAGTTCATACACTTAGGAGGAGATCCTAAGAATATTTGGATTAGTCAGTGTTCTCTCCATAAACCAGAAAGGTCACTCATTCATTCACCTGTGCCAATAGGCTCTTGTGATGGATGGTTAATTCTATGTGTCCGTTTGGCTGGACCACAGTATCCAGATAGATGCTCAAACATTATTCTAGATGTTTCTGTGAAGGTGTGTTTTCAGATTAGATTAACATTTAAGTCTGTTGATATTGAGTAAAGCAGATTACCCTCTGTAATGTGGGTGGGCCTCATCCAATCAGCTGAAGGCCTTAATAGAAAAAAAAAACAACCCTGACCTTCCCCAAATAAGAAGGAATTCTGCCTGCAGATTGCCTTTGGACTTGAACATCAACTTTTCACTGGGTCTCCAACACACACACACACACACACACACACACACACACACGCACGCACGCACACAGGCACACATCCGTGTACACACACACACACACATGTACACACAGACATACATGCGTGTACACACACACACACACACACACACACACACACACTTTATTGATTCTGTCTTTCTGGAGAATCCTAACTAATACATCACTGAACATACCCTAAAGTTGGTTCTTAAAACTTGATTAGAAGTCTATTTGTGGAAGATGATTATTTGTATTATACTTCAATAAATTCGCAATGCTTCTCTTTTCAGGCTTGGTTCCATGTGAGGCTAATATGAAATATGCAATCATGGCAGAAACCTTTCGTATAGGGATTTATTTTCTACATCCTGGATTTCTAAAACCATTATGTTATTCTCATGCTTAAAATTCTTTACTGCTTTAAAAAAAAAGTCAAAATGATTAACATGGCCTATGAGTAGTGTGATCATATAATTATCCAAATGGGGACATTTTTAACACTTTAAGTAAGTACTATAAACATGATCATCATATCATCAAGACCTTGTTCTGGCCCCTACCTTGCCTCCTCTAGCTCCATGTTCCCTACCAAGATGACTTAAAGAAAGCACTGATCTGTGAACTTCTCTTATTGCTTTATTTCAAAAAATACACCCTGATTCTTGACGCTACCAGAGGAATGAGAATTCTGTGCGTTTTAGATTCTGGAAATCATGGTACCAATTGCCTCCTAATAATCAAGCATCAGAGTGAAGCATATCACTTGAAGGTGAGAATAAGCATGTGAAGAAGCATGAAGGAGAGAATCAGACAAAATGTATAACACCTTCACATTTCACTAAAAATAGAGTTTAAAAATCATGTATCTAAATTTTTTATGCATTTCTAATGTGTCTTTGATATAATCCTAAAGCATCAAAGCAAGTAGTTTTTAATCGATTCCTAACTAGCAATACTAAACCCTGCCCTGATTTTCAGGTAGATAATTCTATTTCATTTTAGAAACACAACAGCTTAACAATTGTGCAACCCTCCTTGCCTATCATGTAATGAGGAGACAGCTCAGACAGGGAAACTTGCAAAAAATCTAATCAAAATGGCCTTATAATACTGTGCCCTGAATTTCAGACCCACAGGGCAGTTTCACAGCCAAGTCTGAAAGACTTGAAAAAACAGGGTTAGATTGTAAGTGCTGACACAAGCCCAAGCAGAGAGAATGGCTTCACTATATTGCTGTAACAATCTGAGAAAAAAATAAATAATTTTTTTTCTACATTAGTCTTTAGGCTGCTTCTATGTGACTTGAGAATATGCCACCGAAACCAACATAACTTGGCCACGTAAATTGTGTGTACTTTCCTAGCGAATAGGGCCCTTGATCACATTCCTACCAATTATGCTGTTCTCAGAAAGATCTGAACTAAGTCCTAACATGTTAAAAATGCCAGGAGCAGTTGGGGGAACTGTAGAGAATTTGCCTCTCTGTTATAAAAATAGAAGAAGGGAGAGGCTTATGGCAAAAGCAAGTTAAGACTTTTTCAGGCAACTTCTACCAAGGTGAAATAAACTGATATACAAGTTATTCGGTTAACTTAGGGTTAACTTGATGGCAAAGAACTTCAGGTACTTTAGGAAAACTTATTTTGGTAATGCCTATGCTGCCATAGGACTTGATTTTTCTCTCATGGCCTTTATCTTACTCTGGACTAAATAACAGACTTTTATGCCTTTGCTTTAGTTTTCATATCTGCACTCCCAACCCCAGCCCTTTAGATCTGAGTTGCATTACTCTTCTAGTCCCATATAACAATTACAGTAACTACAGCAAATACAAAATACACATTAATTGACTTTAGTATTATTTAGTCCCTGGCAATCTGTACAGTATGAGATATGGGCAGATGAGATATATTCCAGCAGGTAAAATTATGACAACTCTTGAAATTTATAGAGCCACCTGGGCCTGAGATTCCTTGTGTGTTTTATCATTAACCTTTTGAACACTAGCACTCTTAGCCTAGACCAGGTCATCTGTTAAACCAAATTGGCAGCATTGTTTTTCCTTTAAAAGAGTACTTAAAATCCCAGATAACAATGCTATCATCATCACACAGGCTCTGCAATTGGCAAACTTAGATTGATTTGAATCCCAATTTTGCTAGTTCTTGGTTGACCTTAGGCAAATTTTTTAATCTAAGGGGAATGGTCAAGACAAATTCCAGAGGTGAGTGCTTGTAGCTAGCGGGTGTTTCATGTGCACCTCGCATGCATTTGTGTGGGCCCCAGGACAGGACCCTTTGGGAGTCTGGGCACAATAGGGAATTTTGAGAAGAGTGAGACTTGGAGTTTGGTCTATAATTTTGGCATTATCTATTATCCTAATTTTATCTGGGGAAGTAGGACAGAGACTAGCAATCACCACCATGTCTGGATCTGGAAATTGCTTCTTGTACCTTGATGGCTGATGGCAATCTTGAGCATGCACCAAATATAATCCTCAGACTTCACTACTGAGGTTGTTCCTGGGAATTCCAGTGTTATCCCCATAGCCTTGAACTGTAAAAGAACTGTGGAAACCCCCAGATGTTCCTTCCTCCACATTGACCCATTATAGGAAATTACCATGCATATACCCTTTTAGACTTTTTAGGATTGGGGAAATGGAGTTAACTGACATTTCTGAGAAGTCCATATGAATCATTCTAAAAATCTGAGGTTGCAGGTTAGATAGTTACATCTTACATCCTAACCTCTACCCCATGCAGTTTAACATTCTGTTTATATTTATACATTGACAAAGTGTCACCAGTGGCACAAAGATGTGGTAGCTGCTCCTGGGAAGATATTATTCTCTTTTTATAGACTGTTAAAAAGGAGACCCTGGAGTGAAGCTTCTTGCCCAAGGCCATGTAATGGGCGTGTAGTGGAGGGAGAAATCTCAGGATTTCAGGTCCAATTGGTTTGATGTCTCTGAAGAAATTTTTTAGGATTGGAAAGTGAGGAAGCTGCAACATGGCAGAGCCTTTCCTTTTTGACTTTCTGAAATGCATCGCATCATCTGACTCTCTGAAAGTAAGTTTACTTTTAAAAAAATTAATGGGGATTTTTATTAACAAAGGATGCTGCATTTTAACACTGCATGATTCAGTGAGTCATTTCAGAGGTTACTTACATAACTGGGATTTCCCTCAGGCCTTACAGTCATGGGGTAGAGCTGGGATGTCCTACTGTAGCAAATTGATGTTTCTGCTTCCCCCATCCCAGCCCTGTGGGAACTTCCGACCCAGTCCAATCCTTACCTCTGCTCAGACAGAGGAGGGAGATCCCTGAGGGGTGAGTGTCTTAGGAGTTGCAGTCTTTCCCACACTCTTCATCTCTATGTCTGGCAATGCCAGTGTTCTCTGACCCAGCCACAGACCACAGAAGCACGTGATAGTCTTGTCTGCCCCTGTTCAGATGCCTTAACTTTCCATATGCCAATGCAGAATGCCTTTCTCTTCTTCATTTCCAGTGAATTCAGCCAAGGAAGATGATGGACTCTATGTGCAAAGATCTTTGTCAGGAATTCTTCTCTTCTTACATCTTGTATCAGCCAGTCCATCTAGTTCCCTTCTTGAGGAATGGAGTCCCTAAAAACCATGCTGGTCTGCCCTCCTTTCTCCCTTTAGAACAGTCTCAGGGTCTCTTCCACCAGCTATTTCTCTCTACCTCCACTAGTAGATGCCTTCCAAAAAAGAGCCAGTAAATTTTTGGAGGGTGGGGATACGGGCAGGTAGCTTTTGTTATATTTGCTTGAATGGGGAGGAATCCAGAATATCAGTATATAAAACAAGGAAATTATTCATATATATTTATCATCTTAACTCTGGTTACCTGTGAGATTTTTGTTTTGTTTTTAATTAATAGGCTTTATTTTTTAGAATAATTTTAAGTTTACAGAAAACTGAGCAGACAGTAGAGACTTCCCATATACTCCCACTCTCCCCTCTATGAGGTTTTAAGTGCTCAGTTTGGAACTGATGAACTGCTGAAGAATAAATGCAGCTTTGCAAGTAAGTACAACATTCCTAACATGCTGAACCACTGAGAGACATGCAGGGAAATGAATAAAATCAGCATTCTAAGTAGATCACTTATCATCTTGGTTATTTATAAAGGCAAATTACTAAATGTGCTAATTGCAGAGCATTTTCAATTATTCATATACAAAACACAAATAGTAAAGAATGTTTATTTTATAGTTTGAACTTTTTTTAGTTTAAAAGAGATCTAATATAATTGAGTAGTATTTTAACCGTAACTAGAATTTTCTAGCTTATATCTTTTTTTTTTTAGTTGTTTCTGTTCTGGGTTACCATTCTAATTTAACCCATTTGTTCAGAACCACAGATTGTCTTTTAAAAGCTACCTGAAGTTGAAGTATGAGAGCAGAGCTCTATTAACTGTATGTGGTTTTATCTTTCTGCAGCTAAATCCCTAAAGCCTTAATGGGGCCAGGGAGTTCGAAGTCTTCTCTAGTGATGTAGTAATGGTTGAAAAAAGCTTGTTGAAAAGGTTGTAAATATTTGTTGATTGATTATCAACAGAGAAAAAAGCCTTTTACTCCTCCATAGTGGCTGAGAGGAGAGTGAGGGAGGAAGTTTTTACATACCCATTGGAATTCAACTTTTTTATTGCTTGTGATTTGAGACTATGGGTACATTTCAATAACAGACCTTTCTCTTCAAAAAAGAAAAATAAGAATAAAACAAGTTTTCTTAAGTCATGCTCTATAACACGGGGAAATGAACACATAGTGAGTTACCAAGTTAGACAAGACTAAGTACAGCTCTTCATGAATAAGAACAAAATTTTAGTTTCAATCTGCTGAAGGGAGATGGAGTAGGTGGAGTAGGCAGCTACTGATGTTGTGAGATGTGAATATTACCAAAAGACTTGCCTGCACAAAAATATCTTTCCCCTGGGTCTATCTTAGATAGAAAGGCAGCCAGTTACTGGAACTGCTCATCTGGCTGGATAAAGATATTGTCTCCTTTATGTTCCATTAAAATATTCATCTATTTCTTGGGAAAGATAAATGTCAACACATTAGAAAAGATTAAAGTGTACGTGTGTAAAATTTTTATTTCTAGAGAATTGTAAATTTCACATGCAGTTGGAAGAAATAATACAGAGATCCCATACACCCTTCCCATTTCTCCACCTTGCATAATTATAGTACAATAGCATAACCAGAACAATGATGTTTATATAATTCACAGACCTTATTCAGATTTCTCATTTCACATATATTTATTTGTGTATGTATGTTTAGTTTTGTGCAACTTTATCACATGCATAGATTGGTGTAGCCATCACCATAGTCAAGATACAGAAGATACAAGATTTATCACTAAGTCCATTGGGAGCCCCAGAGCAAGTTTCCCATTAGAGGAGCCCTACGTTGGGCAAGAAGAGCCCAGCTGTAGTTCTCCTTCCATGTCATTGGTTGGGAGCAGCATGCGGGGAGTGTGGTCTCAGTGTAAATGCTGCACAGATACAAAGACATGGCAACTGGAAGCTATAGGCCAACTACATTCCTTGCAGCAGGTTCTTTCTTAACAGATCTAACAGGCACACTACTATGACTGCCATGACTCCCTTTCTTTATCTTTCATGGCATTGACATATTTGAAGAATAATCTTCTCTCTCTTTTGTTTTTAATAGAGCATTATTTATTTTAGGTTTCTCTGATGTTTGACCCAGTGTTTTTTCAAACATTTTTTTTCACAGACTCTTTTACTGATAATCACCCATTAGCATCCCTTTGAACTGATACTCTACAGAACAAACTTTGGGAAACTGCACATTGATGTTGCTGTGGGAAATGGTCTTGCTCCCTCTTTTGATCTTCCTCTTCCTTCAAAATTCACATGCTCCAGTGTTTTAGGTTGTCATTCTCCCTTCCTATAATACGCCGTGAATCTCTGCCATCATACCTGTCAGACAGGATGTCAGCTAGTGACTCATCAAACTCCTTTAAGCTCAGGTAGAGGATGATCAGCAAATGAATGTATAAAGTACTGTAGTCTTTGGAAAGGGTGATGTTTCTAGTAATTCCAATACTATTATCCAAATTTTATTTATATAAAACCAAAACATTAAGGCCAAATAATTTGAACAATTCACAAGAAACAAGAGGGGGACAATATAGCACAAGAGGAGAGAATATTGTATATCCTCTTACACTCTGGTAACAAAGTCATATTAATGGGAATTCTTAAGGAGTTTTTGTAGTAGATTACTTAATAAATATTGTCTTATGAAGATGCCACTTGGAGGCAGAAGCTCCGGTACTATTATTGCTGATGAGACTTTGAGCCCTGAGAGTTTATGTGCTGGATTCAGAGTTAGAATGATACATTTGAATGCTCTGGGCAGGCTAAAAGTTTGGCATCCCTACAAACTGACTTTCTTTAATATCTAAGTATTTATGTAGAGGAGAAGCTGAGCACTGCAGAGGAAAATTATAGAAGAAAGACCACTGGAAGTAAAGCTCTGCCTGTTCTTAGGTCCAAGCATTTTAATGCTGTCCCCAAATTCATGTACACCATTTAGCAAATCAGAAACCTGAAGTCAACTTGGCCCAGCTCCTTAGAAAATGAGGACTTAAGCACTCTCTATCTCAATACTTGCCTTATCCAAGTATTTCTTTAAACCACATAGTTCACTTTTCCTGAGAAAATTTTTGGTAAAGATAATGTTCTCCAACTCATTACTTTAGCAGCAAAGTTTGATTGCTCTTTAGAGTGTTGACTTTCCATAAAGTAGTTTAGTTGGCAGTCTCTTAATCTATTTTGATTGAATTTGAAGAATGAAGAGACAATATCTTGGCACCAAAGTTTCTACTTCTTTATCTTTTGTTCTTGGTACAGCTATTGACCTCCATTTTAATTTTAAAATAATTAACTATGGTAATGCACATACTGAACTGTAAGATTTGTGCACTTGTAATATTTTGGCAATATAATTCCTTACTGTCTCTTAAAACTTACATCATCCATGGGCAGAATGGATGGCTGATTATGGGATAAAATTTGAGGGGCAATGAAAAACTCTATCTGGTTAAAATGAATTTTCTACTGACTTACTACTAATTTATAACTTAACTAAAAAAGAAATAAAAGTAATATTTATTTGGGGATACAAATAGAAAATTCAAATAAGCAAAAACAATAAAAATTAAATAATCCCAAAGCACCTGCCAGAGGTTTTATAACACAACATTTGGTGTATATCCTTCTAGAAGGATATGCATATGAAAAATATATACATATGAAAAATACTTTTACAAAGACCAGATAGTTTTTTATATTGTGCTATGTAGCCTACTTTTTATATTTCATAATGTGTTATCAAAGAATTTCCACACCAATAAATATATTTAATTTATCATTTTAAATGTTTGCATATTATCCCATTATGTGGATTCTTAGCCATTATTTAACTGATGAGACTTTGAGCTTAACCATTCCTCAATTTTGGGATATTCAGATTATTTCCATTTTTTCATTAGTATAAGTAATGTGGTGGTAAACATCTACGTTACACACATCTTTGAGTTTAATTATTTACCTGGTGTATATTTCCAGATGTTTAATTGGTGGGTCAAAAGGTTTTCACATTTTTAAGGATTTTGCCAAGTGTTGCTGATTCTTGCTACTGATTTTTGAAGGTCTGAGGATCTAGGTCCCCAGAAGATCCTAATAACAAATAGTTTACCTGGAAGAAATAATTAATTATCCAATTAACCTGGACCAGTGGAGCAGATTGGATTCTGGATTCTGAGAAGCTGGGTGAACAGCCAAGAAAAATTATATATAGTTTATATAAAGAGGACTTAAGAAATTTTCTTAGCATACTAGAAGGTCTGAGTGATTAGCTATCTTGGTAGCCTGTGCTATTAAGTGTGTACAGAGCAGGAAAGAGTACTAACAGGATGTGTGTGAGTGTGTGTGTGTGTGTGTGTGTGTGTGTGTGTGTGTGTGTGTGTGTATTTGTAAATGCATGGGGAGCAAGGGTAAAATGCAGACTTTATTATCTCACAGTTTTGCCTATTTCATGACTTGGAAGAGAACAAGTATTCTGTACTAAACCGACCATGTAGAACTTCTACCATGTTGCTTTCCTGGAGAAACTTGCTTCATTGTTACCATAATTCATGTCTGCAGATTATTTTTTCATACTCTGGGGTCTGTAATACCTTTATTTGCCACCTTATCCACTTTTGTTTGTTTTTTGGGGGTTAGGTGTCGGGAAGTATTGATAAGAGGGAGTCCTGAACCTTTCACAAAAAAGTAAAGAACGTATAAACTTGAAAACAGTCTTCAACTCTCTTAGCCGTGAATCATCAAGCTATTGAGCATTACAGCATCCTGAATAGGTTGTTATTAGAGCTATGGAAGGAGTTCTCAGTCAGAGAAATCAACCAGGGAGCCAACTTTGTGGTATTAAAAAAGATAAGCCACCTTTGGGGGAGCAAAAGAAGCTCTAACCAAATGCCAAATATGGGACTGCTTATTTATTACCTAAATAGTAACCAATGGTTCTTTTGTTCTGAATATCCAGTTGACTGTTCACTGGAGAGGGGTGGGTGCTTGGACTCATCATGCTCACGACACCCATGTCTTTTTCATGCTTCTCTTTCTCAGTTTGTAAAACAAATGACCTCTAGGTTTCATGTCACCTATTTAGAGATTTAAGAGTAAGACAGGTCCGTGAGTTTAAAACACAGACCAACTTGGTGTTATTTCATCAGAATAAAGGCTTGCGTCAGATTATATTTTCCAAAAATGGCTGCAGCAGTGTTTCCACTGCTACAAGCTCCTTCAGAACCAGACTACTTTGCTATTGAGAGATAGAGTTTATTTCCTCTCCCTTGATTCTGGATGGGCTCATGACTTCTCTGACCAGTAGAGTATGACAGAAGTAATGCTATTGACTTCTGAGGCTAGATCATATAAAGAGCACAGCTTATTTCCTGACTATCTTTTTTGAAGCCACAATATTGTGAAAGAAGCCCAGGTCACATGAAGAGGCCATGTATAGATGTTCCAGTCAATAGCTCCTCTTAAATTCCTAGGTGACGGCTAGCATAAATGTGAACAAATGAGCCTTCAGATGATTCCAGCTTTCAAGACTTTCAGTATCAGACATCTAGGAACAGATACAAATCATTACCACTGTGCCCTGTCCAAATTCCTGATGTATAGACTCCATGAGCATAATAAATTGTTGTTTCACTCCACTAAGATTTCTGGTAATTTTTAATGTAAGCAAGTAACTAAGACAAAGCTGTTGGCCAAAGACAGTACTATAATTGGTCAATCACTCAGCACACAGGTCTTGTGAGCCTGCTCTGATCCAAGTACTCTGCTGCTAGATTAGTGGAATTTGAGGAGGGGAAAAAAAGAAAAAAGAAAAACAAACAAAAAACTCTCCCCAAAACAAAAACAACAACAAAAAACCCCACAAAAAACGAAAATCATATATTTTGTCTTTGAAGAGCCCAGTGATCTAGTAAAAGAATCCAAATGTAAAAGTGCAAAAACATGGTAAGTGCCAAATGAGTGTACAAAAAGGTGTTGTACAGGAAGTGGGTAGAGGAACAGACCATAGTAGGTAGAACAGACATTCGGCTTCATTTCGTAGCACACAGCAAATACTAAGGGACTGTTCATCTGACCAGAGAGAAAGACAAGAAAGGGATTCAAGGAAGAGTGTTAGGTACTTGGAGAGGAAACACAAAGGTATTTTAAACAGATTGGAAAACAAAATATTGAGACTGCAGTATTGGGATGTGAGTAATAACAATAACAGTATTAACCCCTTATGTGTATAACAGTGCATACTTAACAAAGTACTTCTGCAGACACAATCACATTTAATTTTCACAGTGACAGATTGAAGTAGGTTATTTTGCTTCTATTTTATGGATAAGGAAATTTAGGCCCAGTGGTCTAAACACCACTTTGATTTTACTAGAATTTTATAGTAGAGATTGTGATGAATGAAAAGAAAAATAAAGAGACCTACATTTAATGAATACCTACCTAATGCCAGGCATTTTGCTTATTTTCATAATTTATTTAACAATTTGGAATCTAATTTTATAACAATCTTGAAAGTAATTGTTATTATCCTGGTTATATAGATGAGGAAATTGAGGCTCAGAGACATCCAGTAATTTTCTTGAGGTCATACAAGTAGTAAGTTAGGGCCTAGGGATAGATATTTTCAAATGTGATGGCAAGTTCATCAAGTCTCCTACATTCTAGTGGGATGTCTCTCTGCTCTCCTTTATGTAGTTCAAACAAACCTCCCTTTCACACTTTCACAGAAACATCTAGATGTTGCCTGCCTAAAGCACTCAAGGCATTAATATAGAAATGACCAATGGGCTTAGCACCTTCCAGAAAAAAGATCTAGTGGTTAACCTCAAAGAATTTCCAATTGGTAGAATATGAAAGGGAAATCTGTCTCTCTTTCTCTCTCTGATAAACTGGAGCACTGATGATATACCCAATAGTTCAGCAGTAGGCTAGGCACATGGCCTTGAACTATTCTTAAATCTACTGGGTCTGAGTTTCCTCATCTGTGAAACGAAAGGGTTGCTGCATGATCTTCAGGGTTCCTTCCAAATGGAATATTTTATGATTCTATAAACCTAGAACTTAGATGTAAAATGGAGAATTCACTTTAAAAAAATGTTACATCGTTCAGCCTTTGCCTTTTTTCACCTTTCCAAAATGAGTCTGTTCTAAGAGCAGTGAATCATTACTGAGAAGAGTGGGTCTTGGTGTAGCGATGTTCCCAAGCACCAATATGTACCAGATCCTCTAGGAGTGGTGCTTCCCGATTTACCACCACTATTTGGTAGATCACTCTAAGTCTTTAGTTTCAAAGGTATTTATATAAAACTGCCCTACGTACAGGGGTGGTTTTCCATATGTTGCTATTCTAGGTTTTCTTTTGCCCATGCCCATTTTTCATCTGATGCTTTTGAGATTTTTCTAAGAGATGAGATTGCTCTGAGAATAAGTCCCAACAATTTGCTCTCAATAAATAGCAGAAGGTTCTAATTGTATAAAACTGACCACTAAAAAAGTCTGTTGCAATTTGGACTTGTTAAAGCAACAGAAATTATGATGTTAATTGCTCTCTTCCACTTTCTGTGTTAATGCCACATCCCACAGAATCATAGAATATGGGTATGTTAGGTAGGTTACCCTCCTTGTCTATATTAAAGCCAAATAAATATGCAAGATCTGGTAGACAAATAAATTTATGACCTTAATTTTATTGCTTGAATTGAGTTTATTGTTTCAAAACTGTTCTTTAATTGCTATGTCTACTTTTGAAAACCTGGGCAGTTATAAGTTGTTACATAAGATCTAAGGTATACCTCTTATCTCCAGAAGTTGACTTATTTATATTCTTTTGCATTTATATTTAGGAAATGTCAAACAACTCAACACTAATACATTTCTTGGTAATTTTCAATTGCCTGTGAAACAGCATATTAGTACAGAGCTTCACATATGCCACAATCAAGTAAATGATTGATAGATGCTTTATAAAGCTTATAAAGCTTAATTTTATTTTTTTCTTTTACTTAATGTCTCAATACTTAAAGAAGATGGAAGGATGTTATTTCTTTTATGGCTCATTTCACATAGATAGCCCTTGAATGATGGTCTTTTGCCCCAAATGCAAGAAAATTTAGTTTTAAGTATAATCATTTCAGAATAATCCTCTGTATAACATGAGTTTTCATTGTTGCCCCCAAAGGATAAAGGATCGACCCAAATTTACCTATCCCACTTTGTTTCCAAATACTCAAAAGTTTGACTTCTGGTTCTCCCAGCCCGCCATGGTTTTCCCAAACCCGTTTTCCTGCAATAACCAATGCTAGTTGTAAAAACATTTAAAGCTGTTGACATCATGATTAATACGATTGTTATTCGATGATGTCCAAATCTTTCCCAAACCACATTTTTTTTTGTAATGGTATTGAGCATCTGATCTTTATTAGAACTTACTTAAATAATTTTTAAGAATACAAAAAATATGGATGTGGTTCCATAGTATAGCAGTTAGCATGTCTACTTTACATGCAGAAGGTGCTGAGTTTGTGCCCCAGTGGATCCATGGTCCATGGTCTACGGCCATGCCACCCTAAACAAGCCTGATATTTTATCTCGTGAAACTAAGCAGGGTTGGGCCTGGTTAGTACTTGGATGGGAGATCACCTAGGAAGACCAAGTGCTGTAGGCATAAAAAAAAAAAAAGGAATACAAAAAATACATGCTAAAATGACTGAAGTTGTCAATTAAATTCGTCTTAAACAGGCGTACCACAACAACAAGGCTAGTACAATATGTTTTAATACTGTTTGGAGTATACAACAATCCCATAGGCCATCAAGCAGAAATAGTGACATTTCATAAGTTCCCTGAATTTGGGATTGGTGGAGTTCCTCCAAGATAGATTGTCCTCTCAAACTTGCTTCTTTTAATTAGCATCATCACTATTTTCCCTACTGTGCTTGTTAGCAGCAGTTTAAATAAAGATGCTACACATTTCTAGGTAAGGAGCTGTATGCAGACCTGTATAGAAGCACAGGAAGTAGCATTTAGACCACACAAATGTTTCCAAGTTTTTGCCATTGAACAGGTCCATTGTTTTTTATCCAGACAGTATATTATAATCATCTGTGGAGCTTAGAACATGTTATAGATTTCCAGGCTTTGCCCTGAATATTCTCACTTAATAGTTCTGAGGTGGGATTCAAGCTTCTATACTTTAAAAAAGTGTCACAGATAGTTATGCTGTGCAGTGATCATGAGGTCTTAGGTGTAGTAAAATAATATTAGGAATCTTAATTTCTTGTTTATAACTTTGTAAAAGGATGTACCTACATGTTAAACTCTGGAATAAGGTAGACTTGGCTCTACCATTTATTGTGTGAACTTGGGCAAATCACTTACCTTTTCTGAATTTCATGCTTTTCATCCAAAAAAAAAAAAAACTAAGGATAATAGTTTTCTATTGAAATGCTGTGAAAATTAAATGAGATAATGTATGTGCAGTGCTTCCCATAGTACCTGGTGCTTAGTGAATGCATAATAGAGCTGTGATTTGATTTCTCTTTAGATGGATAATCTGAAGAAACTTGTACCTGAGTGATTAAAACATACTGTTAATATACGAAAGGCTATTTTATCTGTCTGTGACAGGAGGACTGGAGGACCTTGAGTGACTGAAAAATATAAAACCTGATAGTTGATAATCAAAGCATTTGGAAGTCAAAGGTTAATAACTTTTCTGATGGAGGAAACTAGAAAAACAGAATAAGTCTTCTTCATGACAAGGGGAGATGCCTAAGAAGAATGGTTCTTTCTATGAAAAACAAGGTGTAATAATGGCTGCTGGTCATTGGCCAACTTCATCTGGAGAGAGAGCTGATCTCTTCCTACTCCCAGCTTTCACACTAGGGGCAATAAGGCAGGTTTCTTCCCTATTCTCTTTTATACCATGGTTATTCCTACTTCATTGCCTCATCATATTTCTTTTCCCTCTTCTGAGAGCAGTTAAGTCCACATCCTCTGTCTCTTTCCATCTGTCCAGCCTTCAGTGAAGTTTTTTTCATCTCTTAAACTTCTGATGTCTCAGTTAATAATTTAAACTGTGTCCATTTTATTATTTGCGAACGTTAGTTCTGTCTTTCCAAATTAATTCAAATTTTCTAAGGGATGTCTCCAGCCTTGTTCTTTGGGAAAAGATATATTTACTTCTTTTTTTCTTACTCCAACATTCAAAGCCTTAGGCATAAAGAATTGCCTCATAAAAATGGATCAAGTGCCAAAGAAAGTCATCTATATGTTAAATAGAGACCAGTGAGGCCACTTTATTGGTTGGTGTGCTAGCAACTTTAGGTTCAATTTTGCCAGCTATTATTTGCTTTCCAAGAAAGATAATGCAAAACACAGATTATTTTAATTGTTCATTGACTTTCCTTATTGATCGATTCAGATTTAACTTTCTTTTCTCCTTTAAATAGTGATTCTCAAAATTGTTTACAAGTTAGAATTATTTAAGGAATTTTAGAAAATCTTCTTGTCCAGAGTAAACCCCAGAACAATTAAGTCAGAATTTCTAGGAGTGAGGTGTAGCCATAAGTAATTTTTTAATCACCCTCAGAAAATTCTAATGTACAGCCAAGATTGAGAACCACTGTTTCATATCAAACTACATAAAATATGATTACTAGAACCGTAGATTGGAAACAGATAGCAAATACTAAATAAACATCCAAAAATGGAATTTCTTAATGGATCCCACCAGTCCTATGGACTCCCTTCTGATTCCATCTGCTCTTTAACTGAGCTGCTTTAAGGCACACTGCTTAATGGACCTGAAACTACAGTTTGAGAAAAAGAGTGCAAGAACTGAAACTCCTTGTGGCTGTAGGGTTCGTGCACCTGTTGTTAATAGCTCTTGGATTGCCCGTACTGCTAATTGATACCAATTATTTAAATCTCAAATTGAATGTCATTTCTAATAAAGGTCTTCTCTGACCATTCTCCATCAATATTTGAAGCACTAGTTATGCTTTCTCAAACACCTTATTTTCCTTTACAGCACCCACGATATATAGAAATTTGAGTGATCATTTGCCTAATGTACTGCCTCCTCCTCCAAACATGGGATTTTAAGCTTAGTGATGGAAGAGACCATATCTGTTTTATTCATTGTGGTAAAGTTACACCCATCATAGTGCATGTGGTAGAAGCTTAGTAAATACTTGCTGATGGAATGAAAATCAGAGTAATACTAATTTTGATGGGTATTTATTGGGGTGGGGGAATGGCAGACTCCTATACCTCTCTTTGGAGCATTCTGTCAACAGTGAGATAATGCAGAGAGGTGGGCACCTTCAGTCATCCAGTTTGACCAGTGGTTCTCAAATATGATCTGCTCATGAGAACCATCTGAAAATTTTATTGAAAATACAAATATCTATGCTTTATCTTCAGGAGATTTGGCTTCATTAGTGTAAGGTCAGAACCAGCAGTAAGTTTGCCTGCTGATTCTGATGCTGTGGACCACCACCCAGTGTTTAGAAACTATTGCCTGAAATGACATTCAGAATTACTGTTAAATTTGGAGGCTATATTCTCTAGAACTTGGTTGTTCTTTTTGTTTTGTGATGGAATTGTGAAGATGGGGTTGAAGTTTTTCTCTGGAGCAGAGACACACTGTTTTACACAACAACCCTGGAGAGATAATGTCCCAAATACCATCTGATGATAATATGAGAAATGTATTAAGGAAGCCTTTTTCCCAAATGCTTGGGAAGCTTAACCATGTTGGTCATGGTCAGTGGCCATGCTGACTACTCTATGATGGTCAGTGTTGGCCAGAGAATACCTATATATGTTTTCAGAGACAACATGGGAAATATTCTATTAGGTAAACTATTTATGGCATTTGTATTTATGCTAAGACACACAGAGTGTAAAACTACAGTTATTTAGAAGTCCCTCATCTAGCAAACTCAATTAGCCAGAGAGAGTGAAGAAGGGAAAAAATAAGCAAAAAGAGAACTCCATATACCAAAAATGGATAATATAAAACCATATAATTAAGAGTAAATTTTATTTTCCATAAGAGAATCCACTTATTTAGAATATGTTTACCGTAACTTTAAATATAATTTAACTGCTTTGGGGACTCATGATTCATATGCAATAAATACAAAAACAGCAAAATCATAACGCTTTTTGGGCTGAAAGGGCCCTCCATTTATGTATCTCCATTGTTATAGTTGATTGATACTATTTACATATGTTTTGTAATTTCACATTTACCATAATCAATGTGAAATTCAGGGATATTATTTCCATTTTACAGATAAGGAAACTGTGTGTTGGGAAGCTTGAAGAACTTGATGAAGTCATTGTGATTTCTAATCTAATACTCTTCCTATCTCACTGTTGCCTTGTAAAATATAAAACAATCTTTAATAATCATAAAGATAATCTGGAATCATCAAAGTTCAAGTTTAGCACGCTTAATTAAAAAATGTAGAGCAATCCATAGCATTATACAAAAATGTTCATTAAGTTGTTCAATTTAAGTTGTTAAATGAAATTTAAGTTGTTAAATGAAAATAACAATATTTATGTACCTGAGGAATCATTTTTGTTACATAAAAAAGTCATTTATGTGAAAAGTTTATTTAGTGAAAATTCAGATGAAAAAGAAATACACTCAGACACATGCGTATACAAATATTTTTAAAACCGAACTTTTCATCTACTATGAATTACCATTATGTCTATGCACACATATTTCTTATGTGGTATGGGCTATTTATTATTTACATGATTCACAAACCATTCTTCCGTGCTCAAAATGGCCCAGGAAAGGAAGGAAAGAAGACAACGGCAGTTAATTAAAACTAGAGAGGGATTTTTAGCAGACAGATAGCATATACCCAAACTGGAAGAGAGCTTGGACTCTGAGACTAAATTCTCCATGAAAAGTGGAGTAGGGACCTTGGCTTGTGCTAAAGTTTAAAGTTCTGCTTCTCAGTATATCTGGTGGTACTATTACAATACATTATGTACTTTATACCTTTTCAAATTCTAACCTCGTACTTTATCTACTTAATTCTCCAATTTTAGGATTAAATATTTGGCTGATACAAATAGGCAGAGAAAGTAACTCCAAGCACTCCCCACCTTCTGCCAGCAACTCCAACAATATATGGATAGACTGAAGAAGATTTTCTTTTTCACATATATACAGGGCTATTGTAACCCCTCCAAGGATGAAAGGCACTATTATTCTGCAACTATTTTATTCATTACTTTATCCACAGATGACATTAAATTATATATATCTTCATCCCCCCAGCTGTTGGTCTTGACCTTCTAGAATTTGATATTATTTTTCTTTCAGGCTAGTCTCAGGTAGAGAAGCATTTATGAACATTGCACCTCTATGTCTTTGTTGATATTAAAGCAGTAATCTCTCCAGATATTAATCTACTGTTTAATTCTTTATTATATTGCTCTTAAATTACTGTGGAGTTATTTTTTTTTCTCTATTCTAAAACTCAGAAAATTGATTTTGATCCACTCTATCAAATTCTTCCTCATCCTCTTATACATTAATTTTTTACTTGTGCTAGTTTTATAATATGTCCACAAATTCTTTGACACAATTCCTTACAAAGGTGGGGAGTCTAATTCTCTGCCACCCAAATGTAGGCCAGATGTAGGGACTTCCTTTTAATAAACTAAATGTGGCAAAAGTCATGATTTGTGACTTCTGAGGCTAGGTCATAAAAAATAATATTTCCATTTGATTTTTCTTGGATTGCCCACTCTGGGGGAGGCTAATAGTCATGTTGTGAAAATATCCAAATAGCCTTGAAAAATCATTCCCATGGGGAGGAAATGAGATTTGTCAACAGCCAGCACAAACTTGCCAGCCATGTGAAAGATCCACCATTAAAGTCCATCTTCCAGACCTAGACAAGCCTTCAGACAGCGGCAGCCCTGGCTTATGTCTTGGCTGAAACCCCATGAGGGACCCCTAGCCAGACCACTTAGCTAAGCCAGACCCAAATTCTTGTCCCATAGAAACTATGAGAGATAACATCTTATTATTGTTGTTTTCAAAGCATTAAATTTTGGGGTGATTTGTTATGTAGCAATAGCACAGTTATCTTAATACAAACCACGTTATCTTGTTACCTTGTTGCCATTATTATATAACGAATATTTACTGGAGCATCTAATATATGTCAAGCAGTTTGTTAGGTGTCAGGTATACTAACAAGAATGAAGAGACATAATTCCTCCCTTTAAAAAATTTATAATTTTGTGAGGAGTATAAATATTAAATAAATGATTATATAATTATTAACAGTAAGAGTGAGAGGAAATAGCAGGCTTATGAATGCTTATGATCCTTAACCTGAAGGTCAGGAAAGAGTTATTTGAGGAACTGACATTTAAGCTGACACAGGAATATATAGAAATTTCTGTGCTGGAAACTACTAGCAGATGTTTTTTTTTTACATTTATTCAATTTCTTCAAAGAAATATTACCTGAGTGCCTACTATGTGTCAGGCATTGTCATGAACAAATCAGACAAAAATACCTGATCTTATAGAACTTACATTCTAGTGGGTGAGAAGGACAATAAACAAAAATAAATCAATAAAAATATGTAATATGGACTTTCCGTTTCTGGTGCATGTAAAGACTTGGAAATTGCCTCCTCCAACACAATAAGGAAAAAACTGAACAAACTGAAAATCTATAACTCTTCTTAGATCTATCAGAGAGCTCAGGTCATAGGGAAAACTGCCTGCTCCCCAAATCAGAGAGCTTTACAGGCAGATGCAGAGAATAAGAAGCCCACGAGCTGAAATCTCCTGTTGCAAGAGGCTCAGTGTGGTCAAACTTGAGAGAGAAACACTCGAGAAGGGCTCAGCCTTATGGAGAAAACCCCACACTTTTGTGAGTTTATCTCTAGGACCCCTCTCAGGTTCTCAAAGCAAAGATCAGAGAAAAACTTCTTAGTGTTTCTGGCAGGGAGGAGAAAATTAGCCATTTTGAAATATGCCCAAGACATTATTTTGCTTAACAAGACCTGTCTTCAAGAGAAACTATTTTACCAGAGCCCAATCTACTGGGGCTTTATAACTAACCCAAGAGAAGTGAGATGCCCAGCTCCAGTACCCTTTACCCTTCCTGTCTGTGCTGGGGAGAGACAAAATACAACACAACACAACACAACTGAGATGCACTTGTGAAGGTCACAGCCCAGGGGTACAGGCTCACTAAAAGACTGAGACCTAATCACCACGGCTAAAGAATGCTTCCTCTTTCCCAATACCTCACCACCACATCAACAAGGCTCCTTTATAACAACAATGGAAAGGATCATGCATCTCAGACGGTATTTAAAAGAAATCCAAAGGCAAGAAGAGAGGCGAAAACAAGGACACAAGAGGAATTTTAACCTCTGACACCTACAACTACAGCAAACAGTAAACACAGCCTAATCCCTGGCCAGATAAAATACATAATATAGCAGATGGTGATTAAGTGCTGAGAAGAGAAAATAAAGCAGGCAAAAGGGATATGTTGTGTTGATGGAAAGGGCAGGTTGCAGTTTTAAAGAGAATGGTCAGGAAATGCCTCACTGAACAGGTGACATCTGTGCAAAGATCTGACAGAGGCAAGGGAGTGAGTCATGGAGGTAGCTGAAGAAGAACAGAGGGAGACAACATTAAACAAAGGCTTTTTAAGAGGGACTGTTCCTGGTTTGTTGATAAACTAGAGGAAAACCAGTGTTACTGGAGCAGAGTGGACTGAGTGAGGGGAGAAAATTACAGGAAATGCTGTCACAGAGGTAAGGTTTGCATGGCCTTGTAGGCCATTATAAAGACTTGGGTCTCTCTGGCTTCTGTGAGAATACACTATAGGGAAGCAAAAAAGACCAGTCAGGAGATTTTTGAAATAATTCACAAGAGAGCTAATGACTTAGGTCAGGGAAGAAGCAGTAGAAAAGGTGAAAAATCATTGGATTGGGGATACTTTTTAAAGGGAGAGCTGACAGTTGTTGCTAATGGACCAAGGTACAAGACAAAAAGAGGAATCAAGTTTGCCTCCTTGGTTTGAGCAACAAGAATAAAAGACCTGAATGAGGAGCAAGTCTTATATGGAGGAGGTCAAGTGTTAAGTTAGAGATGTTTACCCAAGTGGAAATGTCGAGTAGGCAGTTGGACACCCAGGTATGGTGTTTGAGGAGAAAGGTCTGGGCTGGAGATATGAATATAAGAGTAGTCAGTATATAGATAAAATTTTAAGCCACCAGGACAACTGCAGTCGCAAAGGGAGTGGATATATATGAAAAAGAGAAGAGAAACAAGATCTGAATCCTGGGGCACCCAATGTTAAGAAGTTGATAAAATAAGAAATGAGCAAAGAATACTGGGAAGTGGTAAGAAAACCAAGAATGTGATGCCTTTCAAGAAAAGTCAATAAAATATTTCTAGAAGGAGGTAGTGAACAATGGTGTTACACCATACTGAGGTGTCAAATAAAGGAATTATGTATTAGATTAGCAATGTGGACATTGTTGGTGAAGAGCAGCTTTGGTGTTGGGAAGAAGAAAAAGCCCAAGTAACGTAGGTCCTAGAAAGAATGAGAGAATAGGATTTAGAGATATGAGTATAGATAACTCTTGATTGGAACTGCTGTACAGAAGAATGGAAAAATGAACTTGTAGCTAGAGGGAAACATAGATGAAAGAAGTAACATCATGTTTGTATGTTGATGGAATGATCCAGTCAAGCAGAAAAATGATGATGCTGGAGTAGGAAAAAAGAGGAATTTCTGGAGCAATCTTCTTGAATATTTAAAATGATCGGGATCTAGTGAACAAGTGGAGAGTTCAGCCTTAGATAGGAAGATGGATAGTTCGCTCCTGGTAACAGGAGAGAAAACAGCATATCGGGCCCAGATGCTGGTGGGCGGGTGGAGGTGTTGGTGGGAACTTGTGGAAGTTCTCTTATGATTGTTTCTATTTTCTCAGTGAAATAACAATCAGGGTCAAGAGCTAAGAGGGAAGATGGGGAGGAGGTGTTGGAAGCTTGAGGAGAGAGGAGAAAATGTGGTATCATAGTCCTAAGATTGTAAGTGGACTAGGGAAGTGCCCTATGAGTGCATAGCATGGAGGGCATGCTCATAACTAATGGTTGTGAATGTTCACAAATTTAAAAGGAGACCGGTCAGCATGAATGATTTTTTTCTTCTAGCTCCACTCAGCTGTATGTGTTATGATTGAGAGTAACATTTCTGCAAAGGAAGAAAACATTGGTGATTGTTCACATCTAACAACCAGCTACTAAAACAATTAAGAAATGATTAATTTGTTTAAACTCTACTTCAATTTGCACTCTTAGAGAATTGAGGACAGGGGAGGGTCCTCTGGTTAACTGAAAATTTTAGATAATTAAGTCCTTTATATCCCTTATATAAACTAATTTTTTATAGAATTAGAAGATGAAAAAAAACCCTACTGTCACATGAGTTCGGGGATAATAACAAGTGTCTAAATACCTAATAGCACTTCAGTGCCATTGTTATGATTATATTAATGATTATTGTATATCCTGGCTAAAAATCAGGTTATTTGAGTTTTCTGGCAGTTTGGGATCTGGATACATTATATTGAGACTTAATGTAATAATTCTTCATAGAAATCCACATGTTGTGTCTTGGTTGTACCTATGATAGCATTGGAGTAACACTTATTTTTTTCCTCTCAATTGCCTTTTCCTAGGGTAGTGAAGTGACAAAGAAAATATAATTAGATTCCATATCTTTGGCAATGGCAACGGCAATGCCAGTGTCAGTGAGGGTAAGATTATCAAGACTTGGCTCCATCTCTGATTGCCGCAAGACAGACATTTCTTTCTTAGCTACATGTGTTTTCTAGTAGTTCAAACTCTTTTTATACTTGTGAATCTGCTTTATATTATTCACTTATTTTTAAAAATAACTCTGATTATATAAGCAATGCATTTTCACTGAATATAATTTGGAAAATATGGAAAGAGAAGGAAATAAAAATTATTATCTCACCACTCAGAAACGAACACAACATTTTGGTGAATTTTAATCTAATATTTTAATTTATGTATATATTTATTTAGAAAATTTATATCAAACTATTATTTTATGTCCTTTTTAACTTAACATTTTATTGTGAGCTTCTCCCATGCCATCACACCGTCTTTGAAAATGCAGTTTTTAATGGATGACTATCCATTATATGAATGTACTATAATTATTTCACAATTCTCCCATTATTACACATTTAGGATGTTTTTAAATTTTAGATAACACTAAGTGAGTGTCCTTGAGCATAAATCTGATTATTTTCTTAAGGCAGATTCTCAGAAATGGAATTATAGGGTAAAAGGTTACAAAATTTTTTAAAGTTAAATGCACATATTGCAGCTGCTTTCTGAAAGATGATGCTTTCTGCAGGCCCCCTGGAAGTGAACAAGGTGCTCCACTTCTCTGTACTCTTGAGAATTCCATCAGTCTTTTATAGCACCTCTTTGTACACCTTATCCGTGAGTACTTCATTTCAGTTCAGTTTTCAAACATGTTATTCATAAGTCAGGTCTTCCTGACTTCTTATTCCCACCACCAAGGTATTCTCCATGCTGCTGTCAGAGATGTCTTTCCACATCACTAATCTTGTTACTTCCCTGATAAAAAAAACCTTGGGTCTTCCTCAGTCTCAGTAGGTTACATGGCCACACACAAGGCTCTTCCCAGTCTGTCCCAGCCTCCCTTTTCAGCCTGACTGACCACTCACTTCTAAGTGCTTTGATGAAGCCACACAGAATATCATTTTTATTTACAAAACATACAATGTTCATTCATGCCTCCAAGCCTTTGGACATTTTCACTGTCACATTTACTCCCTGAAACTCCAGTTCATGTTTTAAGACATAGGACAAAGTTCCCCTTTGGTGAGGCTTCCCTGACTTCCTTCGGTGGGGCCGTTAGCACTGAGCTGCCCATATTCACACTACAGTACTAACCGCTTTGCTTAGCAATCATTTGCTTACCTGACTTCCCCACTGAGTACCTCAAGGACCTTGTCTTATTTATTTCTATCCTCAGTTCTACACCTATTACATAGTTGATGACCCGTAGATATTTATTGACTCAATGTCTAAAAGCACAGAATTTGTTTTAGTATTCTGTCATTACCTAGCTCAGAAGAGTAGGGGTAGAGTAGGTCATTGCTAACTAGTCCGCAGTGGTCTCTTAAGGGCACTTTCCTTAGCTAGCAGCTAAACATATGGTCTGTAAAATGCAGGCTTTGATCACAAGCTTCTGCTTATTTTCGATCTCTTCCTATTATTCGTCTTAATTCTATTTGGTAGTCCATTCTCCCCATTCTTTCAGTCTATCCACCCTGATTTGCTATCACTCATTTGACAAAGCTCGGTGGCATGAGCAGCTAATGGCTTCAATTCCATACTTTCCCCTTTGTTCTTGTACTGTTCCCACAGAATATTCTGATACAGGTGGCTTAGTGCTGGCTGGAGAAACACAGAATTGTGTTACCTAGAACATTCTGCTAGTGATTCTATTCTGTTACATATTTATATATTTTCTCTGCTTCTGATTATTTTTTATTTTACTATTCTTATGTATGCCCTGTAAGCAACCTCTGTCCGTTGAACAAGGCAGACTATAAACACACACATAAATCAATGTGTAAATGCATAAACACATGTTGTTTTCCATTATTGAAGACTTAATGCTCTCGAAAAAGGCCCCTGGGTGCTCCTTGCTGCTCACCTATATGCAAATTGGTTTGTCTTTTCTTATAACTCCTCAGGATTGCTGTCCCAAACCTGTTCTGTTCTCTCTTTTCAGTGACTTGGCCCTAAAGTTTATTTAAAAAATAGAAGCCATCTGAAGAGATTATTCTTAATTCTATCTCTCCCACCTTGGCCTCTCTTTCAGGGTAGTTGAGTTGGGTAGTGCCCATATCATGGTGCTTCTAGCTTTGTTCTTTGCTGTCTTCAAAACCCCTGCTTCTCTGCTTACAAGTCTACTCTAGTAAAGCGCAGTCCACAAACTCAGCAACTTATCTCTCTGCCCTTTCTATAATGCAGCTTAATTTCTGACTCATACCGTTCTGCTGATGTGGTTAAAAAATGTTAATTTATTTTTTTCTTAGGGTTTACTCTTTTCCCCCAGTGGAGCTTCTGCAGTAGGAAGACTTGAGAATGTGGGGAGAATGAAGAAGGAAGCAACTGTTCTCTTGGTCATTGGTCTTCCAGGTCACCACTGAGGAGTCTGTTTCTATGCTCCTTGGCATATGGGCACCTTTGCTGAGCCTGCCTGGGGTTCTGTATCCCTAGACAGGCCCCCAGCCCATTGTCTCTAATGTCTTATCTGGGAGGCAGGCCCCCATCTCTGCTCTGGGAACCCATAAACAGCATTCTATTTTTTTCTCCTGCCTCAGCTAAAGAAAACTCTAGTCTGGGGGAAATATTTCTCTCTTCATTTTTTTTTTTTAAGTAACTGTTTTTTTTTTTAAACAACAAATTTCCTAATTTCTCCTAAGGGCTTAAGAGTTTGTGAGAACAACAACAAAAAAATCTGAGAAGATTTTGTGTGAGGATAGAGCTGACTGCTTTAAATATCAGAAGAAAACTTCCTAGAGCGATATCTCAAATGGTATTTTCATCACAGTAAACAACAACAACAAAAAGAAACAAGCAAAAAATCCCTGATTTTTCTCCACTCATGCCCATTCTCTTCACCATCAACCTATCTGAAAAAGCAATCTTTATGCATTGTTTTCACACCTGTTGCAATGTGTCTTTTACTTCTACCACCCTGTTGAAAACACTCTCCTAATCACCAATCCAACTGTTTTTATTTTCTTCCTCCTTCCTTCCTAACTCCCTTTTTTCCTTCCAACCTCCCTCTCACCCTCTGTATTACAGTATTCTCCCCTTATCCACAGGGCGTATATTCCAAGACATCCAGTGGATGTGTGAAACCAGGAATAGTATTGAAACCTGTATATACTATGTTTTTTCCCCTTATGTAGAATTTATGATAATTTAATATAAATTAGGCATAGTAGGAGATTAACAATAACTATAATAAAATAGACCAATTACAACAATATACTGTAAGAAAAGTTATGTAAATGTGCCATTATTAAGTAAAATAAAAGTTACTAGAATATGAGTACTGTGATACAAAGACTGTTGATCTGAAAACCAAGATGGTTACTGAGAGATAAAAGGACAGGTAGGTACACAGTGTGGATATGTTGTACAAAGGTATCATGTCCCAGGCAGGATGGAGTGGGATGGTACAAGATTTCATCATGCAACTGAGAACAGCGCAAAATTTAAAACCTATGAATTGTTGATTTTAAAATTTCCCATTTAAGAGTTTCAGATTATGGGTAACTATAATCTCAAAAAGCAAAACACTGCAGACTAGGAGGGACTACTGTATTTGACTATTCAGTGGCAGGCATTGAGCTATGCATTGGAGATAAAGAATGAATTAAAACCCTGTGTTTAAGAAATTTAGGATCAAGTGAGGGACATAGGTAATAAGTGAACAAAGCAAAAAATTAATTTCTTCTGTTTTTGCTGCCAGAAAGGCCATGGTTCTTTCCTGCTGACGTTCACATTTCTAACTCCTCCTCTTTACATTTTCTCTCTTTTTTTCACTGGCTCCTCTTCAGTTTTCCGCTCACCAAACTTCTTCTAAGAATTTGCCTTAGGCTTCTTCTCCTTAGCTGGCTCCTTCAGAGAAGTTCTTCATGTCCATGTGGGTGAATCCTAAAGCTGCATCTTAGCGTTGGCAGAACAAATTCCTATAAGCATCCTCTTCACACCCCACACCCTCCTGTTAATGACATCACTGTGCTTTTCAGTGAAGCTTAAGACTGTCACCACCTCTTCTCTAGTCTTAGCACCCAGCCAATTGCCACATCCAAATGTTTCTTCCTCTCAAGGGTCTCTCTGATTTAGCCTTTCCTTTTCTTGCTCACCCTATCATTTGACTGAAACTATTATAGCTCTAAAACCTTCTGCTTTGTTTGCCTGGATGTGGATTTTTTCCCTAAATAACCACAATATCCTGGAAACTTGTCTTCCTGTTGCAAACTTGTTATGTATCAGAATACACTTTCATAAGTATCACACATATGTTTCTCTCTCTCTCTCTCTCTGTCTCTCTCTTTCTCTGTCTCTGTCTCTGTCTGTCTCTGTCTCTCTCTCTCTCTGTCTCTCTCTCTCTATACACACACACACATATACACACACATATATATATACACACATATGTTATGTAATTTAAAATTATATATTATTTTTACTATTTATATATAATATATATTAATATATAATGTTGTACATTTTAAACTAATACAATATTACATGAAAATGTAAGGAACCTACTACTAGTTCCAGTCTGGTGGGGTGGCTCGCCACAACATCACGTAATTCTTCGATATCAGCTGGGCGTCCTACCATTCAGCTTAATTCTGACATCATCTACTTGGAAATAGCATCAGATCCCACAGATTAAGGACTCAGTCTTGCAAGACTGTTTCCCACTTCACTTCAGATGCCAGCCACAAGTTCATGTTGTCATTTGGGCTTCTGACTGACTGGTTCTATATTGGAGATTCCAATGACTTCCTCCCTCAGGTTTGATTAATTTGCAGAATTCAGAAATACATTCTACTTACTAGATTATCACTTTATTATGAAAAGATATAACTCCTTAATATTTTTTGGGTGGAAGAGATGCATAGGGCAAGCTGTAGTGAGAAGGTATGACACTTCCATGCCTTCTCTGGGCAGGCTACTGTTTGTGAATCTCCAACCCCGATGCTCTCCAAATCCCATCCTTTTGGGTTTGTATGAAGACTTCTTTACAAAGGAATGATTTATTAAATTATTGGCCATTGATGAACAAATTCGATCTCCAGCCCTTCTCACCTCTCCAGAGAGGTGGGAGTTGGGAGGGTGGGACTGAAAGTTTCAATTTTCTAATTTTAAAATTGTTAGGCATAACTACTAGCCCCCATCCTTAGATGTAATCCCGAAGTCACTCATTAACATAACAAAAGACACTTTAGTCACTTTGTTAATTTCAAGAGTTTTAGAAACTCTACCAGAAACAGGAATGAAGACCAAATAAATATAATTTTTTATAAATCACAATGTCACAAACTATATCAATAAAACGGGGTGGGGGTATATTACATTCATCTTGTCATATCACTGCTCCAAATCTTTCATCGTCTTTTGCCAATTGAATTAAGTTTGAATTGTTTACCCAGCATTCAGTGCTCTTATGATAGAATCTAAATTGTTTCTAGCTTTATCTCTAAGTAGATTCTTAAAAGTATCTGATACCGTAGAATACAGTTATTGTTCCTCAGATACCAGATATATTGTCTAATTGCTTTTGCCAGTACTTTTATAGCTAGAATATACTACTGCCCATTGCTGCTTGTGGAAAGCTTAGCTATTTTTAAAACTTCAAAAGTTTTCATCTATGAAGCCATTTAGGTTTCCCTAATAGATGTAGTCTTTCCTGCCTTTGATTTCCCAGAGCACTTTGTTTGATCTTCTTGCAAGGCTGTTATCTTACTTTTCCCTGTATTATGGCTTTTTTTTTTTTTTTAACTTCTCTCATCTGCTTGTTAAACTTCAATCTCTTGGAGATGGTGCCTTTTCTTACCAATTTTTCAGATTTAACATATGCTTATCATTGTGCCTTCTATATAGAGGGACCCAGTATCTATTTCCTCTTTGTCCTGAGTAACAGAACTTCTGTTTTTTTCAGGGCGATAATGTGTCTAGCTAAAAATACTTATCTCTAAATTCTCTTGCAATCAGGTGGCCAAATGAGTCAGTTCTACACAAGGAAATGAAAGCTGAGGGTTTCTTGCTTTCTGGACATAGATAGGCATTGCACTCCTTTTTGCTTTGTTCTTTGTGCCTGGACATGAACCTGAAGGCCATTAGGCTAGTCTTATGGTCATTAGGGAATAAGCTTCAGGGGGAAAATTAAAACACTGATTTTTTCATTCCACAGATATTTACTGAACACCTACTATATTGCCAGGCACAGTTATAGATGCTTCAAAAAATGGCAGAGCTGAAGGATAGAAAGAATCTGGATCCCAGATGGTGTCATTAAACATAGAAACAGCTTTAACTGCCTACCTTTACCCTTCAAAAATCCCCTTTGCTTTAAGCTACTTTTACTCAGTTTTATGATTTTCTGTTATTTTTAGCAAAATTCTCATAGTACTGTTTACTTTTTTAAAGCCTAGAATTTTAAGTAAGACTGACTCGTTTATTTTCCTATTGAAATAATCATTTGAATTTTCCCCTTTATTCTGTTAATTTTTATTGATTTCCCAATATTTACCAACCTTGCATTCTTGTAATAAAAGACTTACTTGATTGAGATGTAATAATTCTTATTATAAATCCATGGATTCAATTTGTTAATATTTTATTGGGGATTTTTGCATCATGTCCATGAGAGATACTAGCCTGTAGTTTTTCTTCCTTGGAATGTTAGTGTCAAATTTGGTATCAAGGTTATGCTGGCCTTATAAAATGAAATGGGAAGTAGTTCTTTTTTATTAACAGAAAGGGTTTGTATAAGATTGTTCTTATTTCTTTAAGAGTTTGGTGAAGCATCTGGACCTGAAGTTTTTGTTGTTTTAAGTATAAATTAAATTTTTTGATACATACAGGACCATTAAGATGATCTATTTATTTTTTTAGTCATCTTTGGTAAATTGTGTTTTTCAAAGAATTTGTCCATTTTATCTAAACTCAGGCTTATTTATTATCTGTTTATCTTTTTAATGTCTATAGACTCTGTAATGAAGTCTCCCTTTTTACATATCAGCAAGTTGTATTTTCTTTTTTAATTAATCTTTCATGGGGTTTATCGATTTTTAAATTTGTTTTCAAAGAGCCATCTTTTGCCTTTGTTAATTTTTTCTAGTGTATGTTTCCTTTCTATTTTATTGATTTCTGTTCTTATTTCCTTTCAGGTTAATTTACTGTTATTTTTTTTTTCAGTCTAGTTCCTTGAGATGGAAGCTCATATTCTTGATATTTAACCTTTCCTTCTACCTAATATGTACATTTAAAGTTGTATACTTTCTTTTCAGTACGGCTTTAGCTACAAACCACAAGTATTAATACGTCTTCATTTTCATTTAGTTAAAAATATTTCCTAATTTCCATTGTGATTTTTTTCTTTGATCCATGGGCTATTTAAAAATATATTGCTTAATTGAAAGTATTTTGGGATATTTTGGTTACTTTTCTGTTATTGATTTCTAGATTCACTCTGGTCCAAGAATTCATTTTGAGTGATTTTATCCTCTGAAATTTGATGAGACTTTCTTTATGTCACAGTATAAAGACCTATTTTGGTAAATGTTCCTTGTGTGTTGTAAAGAATGTGTATTACAAAATTAGTTTTATATATACATGTATAGTGTTATGCATATATTAATTATATCAAGATTTTTTTATCTAATAAATTCATGACCTGTCTTTTTAGATATAGCTTTTTTTTTCTCATTTTTATTTTTATTTTTTATTTATTGTTTTTAGGCGAGGCAACCCTTGGTTGACCTCACAGATTGCAAGGACCTTGTCAGCTTACAATCTCTTATTTATTTATTTATTTATTTATTTATTTATTTATTTATTTATGACTATAGCACCAGGTTTTCCTAGGCAGTCTCCCATACAAGTACTAACCAGGCCTAACCCTGTTTAGCTTCCGAAATCAGACAAGATTGGGCTTATTTAGAGTAGCATGGCCGTAGAATTTTTTTTTCTCATTTTTATTTCAGTTAAGTACTATTCCAGTGCTATCCTTATTATATGGTAATATTATTTTATATCAAAAGAAAAATACCACTCTACTTTTGTTTTTCTGGTCCTTCATTATGAAACTTAATCTGGGAGAAATAGTCATGCAATTGTATACTTTCTACTTTGTAACTGCTTCAGAAAGGGAAATTAAGCAAGTCCCAGTATTTTACCTCCATGAGTTCCTAGGTGATATTTGAAAATATTCTCAGTATGACAACCAAAAAGAAAAAAAAAAAACAACAATTATAAGCTATTTATAAACAGAAATGAGTCTTTAAAGATTGTCATTTTCTTCAGTTTGAGGATCTATTTACATTCCATTCATTCATCCATGTATCCAACCAATCATCAATTCATTTAATATGTGTTGAAGTTTTATCATATACTATGGACTGTGCTAGGAACTTGGGTACAAAAAAGAGAATGACAAAGTCTCTCCTTCTGGAAGAGAAATAGGGAAATCTAGTAAGGAGAAAAATATTAGGCAAGATAAATATTTCCTAATGTATATATTTAGACAGGAACAGATAAATATTAGGAAAATATTATATTCTGTGATATATACGGTTATAGCAGATTGTACAGGATACTATAAAAGTATCCAGGAGAAAATGTAAACTCTCATCTTAAATATTCTCCTGATTGTTTTTGCCTATCTAGTGGATGATCAGATTTCCTAGATGAAAGAGCATTTGCATTAGAGCCTATAGAATGGCTTGGCATTAGAGAGTGAATGAAACAAGCTTTTATATGGGAAAAAGAAGGCACACTAAGTATTTAAGCAGAAAGGAATTAAATATAGGAATATATATGGTTATCAAATTATTGGAAGAACTAGAAGAATGAGCTGTAGCTTGAATCTCCAGTAATAACTTACAGAATGCTACCTATTATGGGAGCTACTATCTTGTCACATTCAGGAGGTGGGAGTCAAGAGGTCCACTTGACCTATTGATTTAAAAAACACGGTGCTGTAATTGAAACCCAGAAGTCAGGAAGCTGAAATCAGGTAACTACTGCTGCCGACAACACTCAGGAAGCTGGAAACTCTGTACTGAAATGCAGAAACATCCTTATCTGCACAACTTTCCTTGCCCATAGGAAGCAACCACAGCTCAAATATGGCTTCCCTTTCATTTCTACTTTCTGACCTTTGAGTGATTGGATCTGATTGTGAAGCCTATTTCACACGCTGAATCCTAGTTGTAAGAGAGTCTGGGCAATGTGATTTTTTAGCTTTCTGGGCTTTGCTATACAAAGGAAGGTACACTGGGAAGAGACGGGAATGGATACAAAGACAGTTCTATTATCAAAGTCCAGGTAAAGATGAAGAAGGAGTAGAAGAGACAGATGGAGAGAATATTATGTGAAAAGGAGACAAAATAACAGAGATTTCCAGGAAATTTCTGGGATGACTGCATAAGAGAAATAACAAAAGATGAATCTGGAGGGAAGTATCCAGATGAAGAGAATGAACTGAAAGAAGGTGGTGGGGGAGGAATATTAAACATAGACCAATCAATAAATTATTGTATTAATTAAGGTGAGTGACAGTGGTGGCCTAAACTAAGGCTATAGTGATAAAAATGGAGGGAAAAAACAACTTGGGGAACTAGTTAAAACATCATGATCATTTTAATAACATACTTTACTTTTTTAATGGTATTTTTTCTCTCTGAAATGCCTGTTTTTTTTTTTGCTTACTTATATAAGGCTTATAAATGTATTATTTGTATTATTTATTATTCTAACCCATGGTGATTCTCTATCTACTGAGTATCTGCAGTACTTGGGGTTAATGCTGTTTCTTTCCTTACGCAGTTCCATATGCTGGTTGCCTTCTAAGTTAGAAAGGAAACTTTAAAAGAGTGGAGTTCCTGTTCTATACTTACTTGATGTAATAGGATATAAAATTTGAAAATTTTGACTAAGGCAGGTAGAGTTAATAGATACATTTCCTGGAGAGGTTCCAGATCAAAATGAAAAATTTTCAAGGGATATGTCTCAAAACCAATTATACTCGATTTTAAGTGTAGAGTTTCAACTCTTACTACATTGAAGGTCTAAAAGAATAGGATTGAGAAAGGATTTTAAAGAGGATTTCTTTGGAGAGGACTATACTGGGATTCTCTCCCCAAGGGGGCAGGATAAGGTAACTTCACCTTATCTTAAGTCCAGTGCAAGGGCTTAGGAACACTCACTGAACTTGATATGAAATTAGGATACAGAGAAGACCACTGTTTTATTCCTGTTTGAGGAATTTAAAAGGCACCAGACAGGCTTGTTTGCTTTAGATGCATGAATTGGAGGAGTGTGCATGAGTCATATCAAGGCAATCTCAGATGAGAAGTCCTCAGTGAGGGGGCTCTTTCTAAGAATCCACAAAATAGCTCATAAGAGTCAGTGTTATTTGCCAGAAAGTGAAGGACCATTTTAAGATTATACTAAGTAGATGAGAATTTTCTTGTCTACTCCAATCCCTCCTCTCTCATCTAAAAACCATTTGGCTTTAGAAAAAGGGATCACAACCAGATTAGCAAAACAGAAAGGGGAAGATACAAGGAAGAGGGATCCCCGCGACATCCAATACTTTCCTGACCTCCAAAATATCAAAAATATTACAGGTAAAGAGGAGGAAGGGGTTTTAATTTCAAATCTTGGTTGAAGTTTTGACTATTGCATGTAATTGGATACTCTTAATTATGAACTTGAGATTGTATTTGCGCCTTGAAAAGACAGTTATTTTTTATTACTGGGGTGATCAGAAGAATCATGAGACTTTTGAGTTTTCAGCCAAGTCAGAGGAAGAATGTTCTCTATTGACCAATCTTTAAAGGAAGAGTATGAGACAATATAAAATTGATTGGTGATTGTAACCCACAAATTCTGTTTAGTTAAACTTTGTCATTCCCAGAGAATATTCTGGAGCAATCCTGGGCAAAAAGTGAAAAAGGCAACATAGTATGATACAAAGAGGCTTCTGCTACATCTTAGCAATGCAAACTTTTGAAACACACCTAATTTCTACAGATCATGGTTTCCTAATGAAGCGAATATGTAATACCTGCCTTTTTTACTTCACAATGTTATTGGAAAGATAGAATAAGATTGCATGCTTGAAAATGTTTCTAAATTCCAATAGGTGCTCAAAATTAATTAAAGACTTGATGATTAATGTGCCTTGACTAGATGGTACTTTGAAAGTTCATAAAATCTTTTCCTCTTTGCCATGGACTGAGCCATCTTAAACCCATAGCCAAATAAGAACAGTGAAAAAAGAAGAAAACTCCAGAAAAGTCTAGTCTATAGGATCTCCAAAGATACCTTCCTAACACTATCAGATAATCTGTTCTGCCTGTGTATTCTTAATGTTTTATCATCACTTATAAAAGCCATCGACAACTTAGTACTAATGAAAGTTTTCTTCCCTCATCAGTTTTTCAGCACCTTCTCCAACATGAGTGTTGAATTACTTACTGAACAATTATTTGGAAATGAAAGTGAGCCCAAGAGAGTCAGTGAATTACTAAGAAACTCATTTATAGGGGAGGTTACATCAGTGGAGAAGGTTGATTGAAAAAGTGTCATTTTTCTTATAGAAGGATGGGAAAGTAGAAGAGCATGAGGAAGAGAATGAGGGATGGCTTTACTTGTCAGCAATAAGGAAAATAGTATAAACATATCACATACTACACAATATTTGTCTGTGGTTATGACATGGAATCTCTCTGTTGAAGCCACTAGGAAACTGGCTGCCACTAATTGAAAATGGTTCTGGCAGTGCTTGAATGTAGCTATATTCTGTGGTGGTGTGTAAAATGACGAATATAGTGGCAAATGGATCATGAAATCTAAGGGATGCTTGAGTTTCTGCAGGAAACCATTCCTTTTCTCCCTCTCCTGGAGTGTTTCAAATTTAGATTTTCAGCATTTTGAAATCAGTGATATTGGTTCCTACCACCTGCACCACTGCACCATATCTGTCTGCTTTTTTTTCCCCTGTGAGTGGAGCCATTTAAAAGAATATAAACCACCTCTCTCATTGCTTCTTAGGAGCTTATGCTCTAAAATAAACTTTGCATTCATAGGCCAGTAACAGAATGAATCAAGCAGAGGAAATGATGGATACAAAGCCTATTAATTATCCTATGTTCAGATGTTAAAAGTGGGAAAGAAGAAGAGGGCAGTTCAAGGGAGCTATTTTAGATTTTGGACAGATAAGATGTTTAGACCTAAAGTCAAAAGAAAAAATACTTTTTAAGTAAGTATTTAAAGTTTTAACAGTAATGAAGAAAAGGACTGAAAATAAGTTAACTCTCCAAACTAGGAAGGGAGGGGGAGGAAGTAGACTTGAGTTAAAGTGCTTTATCTTTTACAGTGGGTAGTCAAAAGATAAGGTCTAACATTGACAAGTCAAGAAACAGAAGTGTAACATATTTTTTATAGTGATGAAAGTGTCTATCATTAGTTATAAATACAAGAGCAGTAGCCTCCCTAAGGGGCTGAAGCACCACAGAGCAAAATATACAATGCTCTGCTCCCTCCCCTTGTCTGGTCAATGGGAACAACTCCGCTTTTTACTCGTCTTACATCTTGGGTTACAGTGAAATATTTTTGTGGGAAAAAAAATTTATTTGCTTTTAAAATGTTTGGAAAACACCATCCAAATACAAAACACATTCATTAAAAGATTTGAATTAAATACCTAAATTCTGGCAGTGCCAAAGAAATTACAGAGAAAAGGAAGAAGTTTTTATAATATAATACACATATTTTGAAAACAGATCTTCTTCCATCTATGAGTTGCCCTTAAAACCATGATTTCCCACCTGATCAGGCCATAGCTTATTGATAATGTTAAGAGCTCACTGAAGTATGTCTGTTTTAGATTTGAGTTCTTGGGTCCTAGACTCTGGGATTTCAATGGACTTGATATATACTTGAGAACTGTGGTGTGGCTATCTTTGCCATTTTGCAAAGAGACAATAAAAAAGTAGAAGGCAGCAAAGAGGAGGCAAAGAGTTGTCAAAGAACTCCAGAGGGGAAAGATGTCCACTCTTTTACATTTGATAGCCCCCCATTCCCCGATTTCAAAACCACTGGATTCCATTGTCCTAAATCTTTCCAATAAAACCTACTTTCTACTTGTCAAGTGTTCATGCATTTCATTTCCTTGGAAGTAAAGAGAAAAGAAAAAGGCTTTGAATAAGATAATAGAAGAGAGCACACAGCACTTTGGGGAAGAGAAGATGGTGCTCCCTGAAGGAATTAGTTCAGGGATATACTGATGTGCAAATGCTATGAGAAACACTTCATTTCTCACTCTTAGTAGAAGGAGATTGTCTCTATCTTTCAAAAAGATTTCCTTAGTACTGATGATCCTTGCCCTTATGGATCACTGATACTCACTTCCCCCTAAAGTCCTACAAGTGATATTAGGAATAAGTAGTCTAACAGAATGACCTATTTACAAGCACATTCCAGTTTCATAGCCTTTGGACTTCAACCATACCTTAAATGATATACTAAATGTCAAGAAGTAGGCACACTTTGGTATTGTTTACAATAATTTTTAACACTTTTGTTTCTTTTCCTCTGCCTCCCTCAAAAGTTCAAGAAGACAAATCCATGGATACCTCTTCCAGCTTCTTGCCATATTTTTCTGCCTTCTTGCCTTTGTTTAAGCTTCTCTATTTTTGAAATTCCTTTCTTCTTATTCTTTCTCCACCTGGTGATCTCATTTCATTGTGCAACTTTCCCCAACAGCCCTTCCTCTAAATAGAATTAATTGATTGTTTTTACATGCTTATACCTCATCTTGAACCTATTTTAATGTCAGCTCTTATCAAATTCCATAATAATTAGTTGTTTTTACAATTGAGGTTTCTGCTAGATTAATTCAACAAACATTTAATAAGTAACCATGAGTGCCAGGCCTTGGGTTAAGCAACACAAAAATGAATCACATTCTCTCTGCTCTTCCTGCCCTTTAGGAGTTCATACTGTAGTGGGGAAGTTGAACAAATCATTACAATATCCCTGGACAGATGCTATAAAATATAGATACACGATGCTAAGGGACATTCTCGCTTAGGGCTACTGTTTAAGATGGAAATGCTTAATTTCTATATGTCCAAATCATGCTGAATTGTTAAGGGAAGATGGATTGTTTGGGTAAACAGCTAATCTTTGTCAAAATGCTTTTTCAGAAAAGTCTGAGTATATCAATACAATTAGAGACAATATTCTGGTTAGGATCAACTACTGGTCACTTATCCAATGGTTATTGTTATGATGTTATGAACTGTGTAGAACTGTTAGGTAGTTAGTCATGAGCGACAGGAGCAAAGGCTCAGCTCTGTAACCGTAGAAACCTCCCTTAAGGACCTCCCTAAAACACCCATTTTATGGTTATAAATTACTCCTGCATCCCAAGGCACTAAGGCCATAAAAGCTGCTGGCTTAAACCAGCCACAAATGTGTGTGCAGAAAGTACTACCCTAATCTGCTCGTAACCTCAGCCTCATTATTACCATCATTATAATATCATACACATGCCTGGAAGTTTATAAATCTAATATAACAGACTGAATTCTGGATAAGCACATGCGCAGTAGTCAGAGAGGTATATGACAGCCAACTGTCAATTAAAATGACCTCACATGCCAATCATCTAAGACCACCCACCCCTGCAACCACCCATCATGGCCCTAATATAATACAGACCTCCCCACATTCACAGGGTTACAGCCCTCTTCACTGATAACCCATCCCTCCCTTAGCGGGAACTCTATCTTTTGTCTTTTCACCTCCCAAATTCCACAGGGGTTGCAGCCTTACTTGGCATGGCCTGTCTCCTTCTAAAATGTACTTTCAATAAGTCTTACTTTTTCTAAATCTCTTTGACCTGTAATTCTTTACTGAGTTTTCAGGGAAGAACTGTCATCAGGGAAGGACCCCCTCGATGTCACTGGGTGAAAGTGGATTTCATATCGCCCCATGTGATAACAGAACCTTGTACAATTAAGTACTGCCTCCAAGAGTTTGGGTGCATTCCTATGATTCCAAGATACAAATCCCCAGGTGTAGAAGGAAAAAAATACTGGGATTTGAATTCACTAGATGTGGGTTTGTATCTAGTCTCCATTATTTATTAAGTGGCTAACTTACTTGCTTTCTATGAGCATCAATTTCTTTGTAAAATGAGGATATAATTAAATACTTCATATGGTTATATGGATGATTAAATAAGATAATGCATTTAAAGCACTTAGCACATTGGCTGGCACACTAAAAACAAACAAACAAACAAACAAACAAACTCAGTAAATGTTGATTTCCCTGTATACACTTTCAAAAATTAAAAAAAAAAAAAACAAAAAAACTGTCTGGTTCAGAGCCAGAAGGGAAAATGTCAAAGCGACTTTTGGAGCATGTATCAGCTGCTTGCTCTACTTTTGATCTAGTGAATGTTATCATTCCACAGCTTTCAGAGCTTGTCCAGAAGCTGAAGAGTTAATTCTTAGCTCTAATTCCCTCTCCTAGTTTAGACTCAGGCCACTTGGGTTCAGAGTTTCCTGAGTCCAGGGTGAGCAGAATTCATGGACCCACTCCTATGTGTTACCCTCCAGAGGCTGGCAGCTGCTGGAGGAGTGGTCACGATTTTTTTCCTTCTTCAACACCACACAAGGCCGTATGGAGAAGAGAAAGAAGGTTGTTTCATCTGAAGATCAGTAAATATCTCAGGGCTGGGCAGAGAGCAAGGACTTGTAAAATGAAAGAGGAAGGGCTTTCTGATTCGTGTCTGGCTCCCCCAAACCCTGAGCAATCTGTTCTTGTTTAAAACAAAAAGCAAAACATGTTTCCTCAAACTGGTTTAAGAGAATAGTGATGACTAAGGCAGTATATTTATTTCAGCTGTCACAAGAGTCATGGATTCCTAGATTTTTAAAAAAAAATTCTCCGGTGGTTTTGAAAGTACTGTGGTTCCCTGCCCAGGAACTCTTGAAAAGAAATTCTTTTTTGAACATTAAGTATCAGAGGAGCAAGTTCTCAATTTTGAAAGCTTTCCTTGTTCAAAAAGATTAAGAAAATCTGTTGAGAAGAACACATCTAAAGATGGCTGAGCAAGGCTAAAAAATATTAATAAAGGGACAAATGGAAATTAGATTCATTCATTTAATAAATAATCATTAAGCTCCTATTGTGTACCATAAACCATGCATACAATTCTGGGTTGATAAGGCTGAACAAGATGTACCTGACTCCTCATGTTTCTTAACAACGTAGGGGGCTGCAGACAAGTAAACATATTTTTACAATACAGTGTGATAAAGGCCCTGAAGCCTTGATAGTAGAAGAATGAGGTGGTGTTGGAGAGGATTCAGAGACCCAAAGGATTTAGCCAGATGAAAGAAGTTGTGGGTGGAAAGAGTGTTCTAGGCAAAGGGAACAGCATATTTTAAGGCTTAAAAATAAGAGAGAGTGAAGTGGGTTTCAAGAATTAAACTCATTTCAATGTATCTGGATCACAAATGGAGGAGGAGGAGTAGCTGGAACAGGTTGGCAGAATACCCACTATCTTCCTTTCAGCAACTTGATGTTGGTAAGATGTGGATTTAGGATGGAGAAGAAGGTAAAACTCCCTGGAAATGTTGGGCCCAAGACATGTGCTCCAACTGAATCCTGCCAAAAGACACCTCTAACATATTCCTTGTCTCTCATTTGCTGTTTTTTTTTTTTTTTTTTCCATGGGTGAATAGTTTCCAAAGGAAGTTCAGGGGATGCTTGATGGAGGGATAGTTAGGTATTCTTTGGCCCATTTGTTAAATATCAGAATGTCATCATGAGTCTCAACTGCTGGGATGTTGGCATTCTTGGCAGATGGAATCCACTGTTTAATGTGTCAACTAATAAGTGGAACATAAGGAAACCGACAGGAATGAGTCCTAGATACAAGGGTTTCCTTAGCACTTAGCAGGTGATTCATAATTATCAATTCTCTTCGATTTGTCTGTATGAATTAAAGGATGAGGAGGCAAGAAAATATCAGAAGACTAGATCTACAAATGCTGACCTAACTCAAATACTTATTAGAACCACTGAATATGTGGCCATTTTAATACTTGCTGCCTTAAAAATGTAGTCATGGGTTTGTTTCCATTAGAAATACAGTTCTGTATTCTTCCTAGAACACTCATGAACAGTCATCTTAAAAACAGTCACGAAATCAAAGAATTAGAAAAACTTGAAGGATTATTTGGTTTAATACCTTTATTTTGGAGATGAAGAATCTTTATCTAGACATGTGAAGTGGTACATCCAGTCTGGCTCCTGCCTCAGGGCTTTTACATTTGCTGTTCCTTCTGTCTTCTTATTTAGGACTCTGCTCAGCATTTATTGAATTCCTTAATTAAAATAGCTTTTGAACAATGTTTCTTAACATCTTTACTTGTTTTATTGCACATACATTTTCTAAAATGTTTTTTTCTTGTTTATTGACTGTCTCTTTCACTAGATTTTAAGATTTGTCTTATTTGCTGTGTCCCCAGGATTTTAAACCATGCCAGGAACATAATCAGATTCAATAAATAAATCTGTAAAAATTTATAAATGAATGAAAAGTAGAGCTTGGGTCTGATAGGTCATTGACATTTCTATTACTCCAATGCGTCTCAAATTTTAATGTGCATGTGCATGACCTGGAGATCTTGTTAAAAAGTAAATTTGATTGAGGATGTTTTGAATTCTAAGATTCTGCATTTTGATGCCAATGATTCAAGTCCATGGACCACATTCCAAGTACTCGACTGCAGCTGTGCTCCTGGAGCAAAAGTTAACTAAACTTTGCCAGAAACATTTTTATAGTCTACTTAAATACATATGGTTTAGTCTTAATTTTTTTTCTAAACAAGGAATACAAAGTCAAGCTACATTTTTTCAAGATTATAAAAATTTTCGATCTTAAAGAAAATTTGAACGATTTTTATAGTGAACCCACCACCTAGAGTACACCATTACCACTGTATATTCTTGCTTTTCACATTTTGCTCTATCATCTTTCTAGCCAACTTCAATCTATATTGTATTTTGAGACATGTGAAAGTGCGTTTCAAACAGTGGTGCATTTCTTCCAAAACACTTCTAAGCTATATTTAAAAAAGTGACTTTCTTTCCGATTGGTGACCAAATTGTGGAGGCTATTCAGGAGGCTTATTTAGGAAGATAGCCCCATCTGCCACTTTTCCTACCCACATTCTTGTTCCTGGCCTTTTCCTTCCAGAGGACACTGAAGTTAGTGCTCTTGGAAGTGTTAGACACATTCTGTATCTTTTGAAGGCATCTCAATATGATTTTAAGTCCAAACCAAGTTTGCCTATGAGAATAATTTAATAATAATAACAATTTAATAATAATTCTGCAAAAGCTAGAAGGAAACAATTTCTTTTGGATCCGGGCATCTTTGATAAAACTGAATAAAAGCTGTGAAGTTGAGATTTTTCTTTTAGACTAACAATTTCCCAGGGGCAGTAACCATTTCTTAATCATCATTGTACACCCAGTGCCCAGTACAATCTCTAGCACATAGTAAATGCTTAATGTTTGCTGAAAAGGTGATCGAATAAAGGCATGAATACCCACAATGTAATAGCAATTTCTCCACTTAATCTTTGATTGTAGGTGCCAGCCCCTGCCAGACTCATTCCTGTCCAGAGCAGAGTTTTTCACTCTCCACACTGTTGATATTTTGGGTCAGATCATTCATTCTTGTGGAGTGCTGTCTGGTGCCTTGTAGGATGTTTAGCAGCATCCAGGTTTCTATTAACTAGATGCCAGTAGTAATCCTTTCATTCATGACAATTAAAAATGTCTGAAGACATTGCCAAATGTCACCTGGGGGACAAACTTACCTGTGTTTGAAAACCACTGAGCTATAAGAATCAAGACCTCACAACTTGAGGAAACATGGAGCTGATAAGACCCAAAACTGAATATATATTAAGAGCCAGAAAATGTTTTTATTCCCTAGGATTCATGTTATAACTGAGAAATTGTTTGTGGCCTATAGTTTAAAATGCCGGGAATGAACTGTGAGTGCCCTTGCTAGTTTGGCATTTTCTACCAGGCCCCGTTGTGTGTACTCAGTCTCTATGGCTAGCTTTTGCCTTGGCTTCTGATCTTTATCTAGTCTATGGTGGGATTCAAGCACAGTCCTAATCCTTGATCCTTGGATTGAGGAGCAGATTCCTTGTCATCTTGGAGCTTGGATTGCTGCTGCTACACAAGTCATTGTTTCCTGAGTGGCTATTTAAATCCAGAGATTCTCACTTCCTACAGCCTCTAACTGCTTTGACAATGCGTTACTGCTGCCTAAAGACTCTTGTTGGGGATTCCTGCCCTCAAACAAGCCCATGGATGTTGACACCACCTTGGACCTGACTGGAGTTTTCTAGATCTCTTGAGATAAGATAATTGGCACCACTGGCCACTTTCTTTTGGAGCTAGTCTTAGTTTTTTGCTTAGTTTCTCTTGCCCCAGGACTACTAATTCTGGCCTCTTTCCTTGCCAGTTCACTGAAAGTTTTGTTAGTTTTGACTGTTTGTTTCCCCTGGCCATGTTACTCTGTTAATCCATCCCCTCACCAAGGACTAAATAAATGTTCAACAACTTCAGAGTGAGCTTTTCAGCCTGTTTGACTTTTCTAGTCCTGTTAATCAGATTCTCCCACCCTCAAAGGCATCTCTTTTGTCTACTGCTCCTGACCACAGAGAGCTGCTAAAGAAAGGCTCATAATTAAACTCAAATGGCCCACAAATAGCTTATATTTCCTCCTTGGTCACTGTACATTAATTCTGTTGTTTATTCTTTCTCTATTATGTGCCCAACTCCATCCCATAATGGTTGTTTCAAATACATTTCTCTCTATATAAATCCCCAAGCTTTCTTTGTTCACTACTGCAGAAATACTGGCAATCTTGCCTTTCTCCAGGAAGATTAAGGCTATCTTTCATTTTCACCTTAGCACATCCATGTTTCTTTATCTACATTTGATTCTTCCTTTCAGGCTCAGCTAAGAAGTGCCCTTTCTCTTCTCTTGCTTATGAATTGTTCTTTCTGGGCTTCTTAACCAGGTTTAGGCTCTGTATGTGTTTGACTTAGAATTGTTTCTTTATATAATTGTGGGAAAAGTCCAATTACATCTTGTTTTGCCTCACCCAGAGTTGACAAAATGAGATCTCTTCCCTTCTACAAGCTCTCATTTTCATTTGCTGTAAAAGGAGGAAGGAAACACAATGTATTGTATTTATTAATTCAGCTGCTAATAATTTTTTGGCCTTTTCCCCATGATACCCTGGGCATATAGCACAAATTGAAATACTGAAATTACTCATCAACTGATAGATTAAATTAGCACATGACTCTTGTTCAGCTCCACTTATCTCTTCCTTTCAAAGAACAACCATGTTTCTGGCATAGTTCATCTTGTCTAGGTAATTATCTTTATGCCTGATTTACCTTTCGAAATGTTTTTTCTTTAATCAGTCATCAGTTTTCTCTGGTACTTATGATGAGAAACTCTTTAGGCCACGAAAGGGCTCTTCTAGTTAAATCAGTTTCCACCAATTAGCTCTTATAATACAGTTCTTAAGAAATTGATAGAAACTTTATTTTTGCAACCACCCACAGAAAAATCAGCATGGGTTGGCTTGTATAGTGAACAGATATTCAGCTCCTCAACTGGGCAGGCCTTTTAATTCACAGTATTTCCAGTAATTTTTTGTTGAGTGAATCACTTTTGTTTGGCTGCTTGGGCAGGACCCAATGTTGGAGAGCCAAGTTATTCATATTCCTGGGTGAGGCAGTTAACTCCTTGTTCCACCAATGGGGATCTGCACATCCCCACCAGCCACTGATCTTCACGATCCTCCACGGGGGATTAGAAAATGAGCTGAGCATGAATTGTGATGTAATAGCTAAGATATTTCTAATTTGTAAGAAGGCAATGTGTAATAACATTAAGAATACTTTACTGAAATTCAGGACATTTTGGGTTTAGTCCTAAATCTGACAATAGCTTGAAATGAAATCATCCTTAATCTCTCTGTGGCTCGAGTTTATCTTCTGAAAAATAAAGTTTCCTTTAAAGATTCTGTGGTTCCTCTGCTTCCAGTACTACTCTGAAAGGAATATTTTATGGACTTCTCTTTATCCTCATTGCTCCATAATTTCACTATAATGGACCTTGCTATGGATCTTTGTAAAGTCATATTTTAGGCAATCTATAGGCCTTTCAATTTAGAGACACATGTCTTAGAATTTTTCTCACATTATCTGTTTCTCAGAATTTTAGAGGAGCTTACCCAAAGTCTTACACTCTAAAAGCATATGAAGGTTAGATTTATGGAGAACTTAGTTTGTACAGAAGATGAGATTAAAGGCAGTCTTGGAGAGGCAATATTTAAAAGGAAATTGGATGAGAATTTTCCTGAATTGAAGAGAGATGAATCCTTAGATGGAAAGTACATTTCAAATTTTAAGTAGCTTAACTAAATATACCTCAGAGTGAAACTGCAGAATATCAAGGATAAAGAGAAAATCTCACACAGACAAAAGTATTCTAGTTACTAGAAGGAAAAGAAGATGGGAGGAGTAGAAAGGTGTAAAGGGGATGAAATATACAGTGACAGAAGAAGACTTGGCTTTTGGTTGTGAACACAGCGCAATATACAGATGATGTATTATGGAATTATACACTTGAAACCTATATAATTTTATTAACTAATGTCACTCCAATAATTTAATTAAATTTAAAAAAGAGGAAATCTCAAAAACTACCTAATTCTAAAGATAGATTACCTACTAAAAAATATATGTGCCAATAGAGATCTCATTTGTAATCACAGATTTCAGAGGACAATGAAGTAAACATCTTCAAGGTGCTGAGGGAAAGTAATGGACAACCTATAATCCCATTCCCATAAATAGTTATTCAAGGGTAAGGATAGACTAAAGATATTTTCAGACATACATTCCACCTATATATCCTTACTAAAAGAGCAACTATACCATAAAGGCATGAATACTCAGAGGGGATAAGAAGGATATAATAAACCACAGTGAGCACAGAAGTTAAAAGATATTGGTAAAAAGAACAATCGAACTATTGAAAATAATAATACCATCTTGTGTTAAAAAATAAGAAACCAAAGCTAGATAGTAATAACTTAAGGGAAATGGGTGGAAATGTTCACTAGTTCATTAACATAGAGCCATTTTTTTGTTTGGTTGGAGGAGAGACTTTGTTAGAAAAACATATAGCAAAGTACATGTTTAGGAAAACCACTAGAAGAATAGAAATCTAACCTATAGATTCCATACCAACATAGAAAAACTTTATATTCTAACTAAAGACAGGAAGGGGGCAGGGGAAAGACCACTAGAAACAAACAAAACAAATGAACGAACAAAAAAAGATAGATGAAATAAGTCTAAATGTATAAATGATAATGATTGCTAAACATATATGATTATAATCATGGGTCCTATTTTATAGAGTTTTGGATTACTCTAGATTTCCTGTGGGGGTTGAAGGTGGGAGAGGGTGGAAACTATCTAAAATGCCAGGATTATCAGAGCTGATCTACTCTCATATCCAATGTTAGTTCAAAGTTGAAAACTTTCTTCCTTTAATATTATTTACAACATAATCTCAGACAGATTACCAGCTATTCTGTATATAAGCTAGAGAATAGTTTATATGAAAATCATTTTCAGTTAGCATTGAAAAGAAGAATATACCTTTGTATTGTCTCTCAAACATCTGGAATCTGTGTTTGATTCCACTTTCCAGACAGACTCTTTTAAAACCTAGCTCTTTAAAGAAAGCCCATAGGTTAGGAGCGTCACAAAGTAAGCTGCAGTTTTAGACGTTATCTATGTTTACTATAATTATAGAGATATTTAAAACTTGTATTTTACCATTAGGAGAAAAAATAGGATTTGGGGTAATCAGTTTTTATGGACAGGTCTTGAAGTTAAATTGAAGCTATATTTAGTTTGCCTGTAGCAAAGTCTGACTTCAAAAAGAGCCTGGGTTTTTGAAAGTTTGATACTTGCAAACATTCTAAATTCAGTTGCTTAAATTCCTCAACCAAAAACTGACTTTCAAAAACCAAGAAATCAATAATTATGCTTTATATTTATGATGAGATTTAAATTCTTGATTAATCATCTATTTTGTTCACTTAATTAGTATTTCCCTTCTTCAGTTATTACTAGTATATCAAAAAATTTTTTCTTTTTTGCTTGAGCTTTAGAAGCTTGAGTTTAAGTTTACTTTTTTGTTCTCAAGTCAAAATGTAAGTCAGTGAGTTATGGATATTAGAAGTCTCAGGGATCCCCCAGACTCATTAGGGACAACAAGATTTGGCCTAAAACCTAGATAATTTGTGAGTTGTCTTTTCAGAGCCCTTTATAACATGTCCAAAGGAGGGTAACTATTTTGCCCTGCAGGCAAAAGAGTTGTTTTATTATTTCAACACTTAACAAACACTATTTTAATTGGTGACACATTCTAATATTGAAAAAAGTATCAGTAGAAATTTGTGAAGTAGTTTATTGATTAGTTTGTTGTGAAATGCTGTGGCTGCTTAGTCCACATTGGCTAATTCACAAAAGAAAAATCATTTAGAAAATTCCCAGATTCAGCCTATTCTGGTTAATATTGTATAAAATAGTAATTTATTATTATTTTTAAATTATAGAATATTTTATGCATACAAAAAGATTAGATAAAAATCTAATAGATGTATTTTTACCACCATATTTAATGAATGTTTCACTCAAACTTATGGCTTTTAGTTTTATCTATGTTAGTATCATGTTAATATACATATACACTATGATGTAAAACAATTACAATATAGTATTCAATTGTATAGTTTATTTTTCTATTCTCTAAAGATAATATATTGGTTTATTTCTAGTTTCTTTTTGCTTTCACAAACAGTACTGCAATTAATATCTGTATACACCATTTTTAGTATGCATAGGGGAATTTTTTTCTAGTATATTTAACTAAATGTAGAAGGGCTGGCTCAAAATTTTTCCTTCAGTTTTATCGGATATTGTTCAATTGCACCAATTTTTCCTACCATCAGCATATATGAGACCTCTTACTTCTCCCATCCTCATATATCCTCAGCATTCCCAAATTTTAAAATGTTAATCAGTCTTATCAGAGTGAAATGATTTTAATATGCATCCCTTTTGTTACTGCTGTAGGTGATATTTTTATTTTTAATTGCATTTGGTTTTCTTCCTGTATGAATTGCCTGGTCATAGGCTTGCTCAATTTTCTACTAAGTTTATTATTATTTTTAATTGATTCATCAACTTTATATATTCTAGGCACCTATTCTTTATCTGTGATGTATGTTGCAAGTACATTTTCCCAGGGGATGGTTTGTCTTTTTTTGTTTGTAGATATCTTCTAAAATATAGAAATTTAAAGTTTTAATGAAGTCAAATGTATCAATCTGTAAAAAGATTTATCCTTTTTCATCTTATTTGCAAAAACCTTTCTTGTAGTCTGCAATATTTGCTTTTTTTATTTAGGTTTTTAATTTATCTGGAATATAATTTTAAGCATGATGGAGATCATTTTCATTTTACATTTTTTCATGTGTATAAACAATTGTTCTTGTACTGTTTATTTAATGGTCTATAACGTTCATCCTTTGTCAAATATCATGTTTCCTTATATATGTGGATATTTTCCTGGGCTCTGTTAGTCTGTTTATAACCCTGCAAATATCATACAGTTTATTTACTACTCTCTTTCTATTCAAAACTGTCTTAGTCATTTTAGCTTTTTATCTTTCCACATGAAATTCAGAATCAGCTTTATAACAATGCTGTTAGAATTTTGATTGCATTGAAGTTACAGGTTAACTTGGAGAGAATGACCACTTTTATGATTTTGAATTTTCTCCACAAAACAACAGGTTTTTTATTTACTTAGGCCTTTTCTGCACTTTGAGATATTATTAAAAATTTTCATATACATATCTTAAATTTGGTTAGATGTACACTTAGGATTTTTGTTACTACAATGAATGAGATTTTTTAGAAAAAAAGATCTTATATTGATTATTGCTGGTATGTGAAAACATTGATAATTTTGTATAGTGTATTGTTTATCTAGAGACCTACATTTATTAATTCCAAGGATTTTGTTTCTTCCTTTCCTACTACTATTTCTACTTTATTTTCATGTTCTTTTCTATTCCTAGTTTGTTATAATTTTTTCTTTCATGCAGTGAACTTATTGAAGGCTTTATAAATTGTTTTGGATAAAGGTTGAAATTTATTTTAAAAGAACCGAATTGGTATGTAGGAAATATATTGTAGATTGAAAACATAATAGCTGCTGACTTGGATTTCAGAATCTGGAGGAAAAGTAGGTGTGGGCAAGGTTAGAACTTAATTGCCCCAACTTTTCTATTTATTGGATGCCAAGACTGTTTGGTCAGTACATGCCAACCTTGGATACAGGACTTTTGAAGAAACCGGTATATCACTCTATTGAAGTAAAAAAGCTTGGTGGATTATATAGGCTGTGGGCTGATGAAAAGTAATTGATACTACTCACAAATATATGTGTAGGAAGGCACATCTGCTTACACCAGGATTACAAAAGTTTGTGAAGTCCTTTGAAAATAGCTTGGGTTAAGAAGCTTGTTTGAATCCAAAATCTGTATGATCATTATTACTTTTAAATAGAAGCTAGCCCACAGTTAGTTCAGGTAACCTTCTTTGTGTACATGTGCCATGCTCCAGCCTTCTAGGAAAGATCATCAGCCTTTCCCACAGCTATTTTTTGTTATAAAGTGGAAATAAGGATTAAAGGGTTTTTGCAAGTCACCATCCTAGGTTTGTTCAAAAATGTCTAAAAAGCTCCTTGACATCAAATCAATTCAATTCCACAAACGTTTACCAACAGCTTGGTTTGTCAAAGTATTTTGAGTCATCATGTAATATATGAAGATAAAGAATTGCTCCAAAGTTTACAATTTAATTGTAACAGGGAGTCAGTTACAATTTGACTGAATTTGAAATTTTTGAGGGTAGAATACTGCTATTTTGAAGTTGTATTTAGTTTTGGTTCATAAAGTGAGAGCAGCAATTAGCCTTTAAGGGAACCTTTTTTCTTTGTCTTGGGAAGGATTATTTTACCTTTAGTCATGTAGGTTTAAAACATGGACCTCTCTACATACTATTTAGGGAGCTCTGAATGCAATGAATTAATGTAAAAGGACTTAGGGAAGGCAAGGGAAGATGAATATAAAGAAGTAGAGGGCAAGAACAACTTGGGACTCAGAAGCCGGAGTCCATGAGGGTGGACTAAATACCTTGTCAATTCTTTTGGTTTATGACATTGGTTGTATGGGTGTTCTGCATGTGCCACAGTCTTTTGTCACAAAGCTAAAATCACACACCGGGAGTCAGAGAAGTTGAAGGAGGATCTAGAAAAAGCTAAGGCAGAGCAGTTGGTGTAGTTGTTTTATCAGGCCGAGAGAGTAAGCCAGAAAATAAGCAACATGGCTGAATTACAAAATGGTTGCTGCTTCATTCTTCTTCTATATCTCTTGTGGCCCTATTCTAACTGGAATCATACAGGAAAGTGAATTCTGGGACATATAGTTTACCCTAGCCAAGCTAACTTATTAAAGAGCCACCACCATATTTTAAATATTTTGTGAAGCACTGTCATATGTTAGGTATGTTGATTAATATACAATTTTTGACTAAGTTTTGTGAGAATAGGGAAATTTATCATCTTCTTTTGTATTCTAATGCCTAGCACATTAACTTTTTAAGGTAGCCTCTTAATACATATTTTCTAAACAAATGAATGAATGTGATATTCTAGATATCATACTAAGTACCAGAGATACAAAGCTAAGATGTGTAAAGATACATACATCAGATATATTTATACATATGCACAATTTTTGCAAACATATATGGTAAACCATTAAAATTTGGCATAAAAACAATTTGTTGTTACAGTATTAAAAGATGGCTGAAAGAATTTTGAATCTAAAATTCTAGTTTTTGAAATTTAGGACAGAGAATACTAAGCTATAGTAAGGAATATTAGACATTCAATTTAGAGGAAAATGTTTTGGAATAAAAATGTCCAATTCTGCAAATTTCTCTTGGAGGAGAATGGTCACCGTGGCAGACTGGCTGGATGGTCACCAAACTTTTTTTCTCTTTTTTTCTGGGCCTACTTGAAGACTACATTTCCTAACTTTCCTTGCAATTAAGCATAGTCGTATGTCTGGCAATAGAATGTAAGCAGACAAGATCTGGTCCATATAAACCCACATGTGATCTTCCATATTTCTTTTCCTTCTGGAGCTCTGTGCAGATGAGTTTGACAACTTTACAGGTTACATATTGAAGATATCTTGGAAGTCATGTGCTAATGATGGCAGAGCTATAAGATAGAAAGAATCTTGGTACTTGATCAACTATTTAGAGGAAAGTTGGCATGTAATCAAAAAGGGTTGCTACCCTAACTAGATCATTTATTGTGCAAAAGACATACATTTTTATTTTTGAAGCTACTGACATTTTAAGGTCAATTGTTATAGCAACCCATGTCACTCTAATACAATGATTTATGATGAGATATAATATGATTGGCTTATAGAATATGTATATTAATATTATATAATATGTAAAAGCATATATATTAATACAGGATATAGAAATTATATAAACATACAAATATATATATATTGTTTGGCTATTCTGAGAAATATGTGAAAATAAAAAGCAGATAAATAAAATAAAAAACTTGTCATTATATATTGATGTTCAAATTAATAGCAAGCTTTATATTTCAATATTTATCTTCAATAGACTAATTGCATTTAATTTATCTTATGCCTTGTTTGAATGTTTCAAAAGAGATTGGAAAACCTCTAAAAATGCACTGATTCCTGAGCCTGTGAGGTTCGTTGGGAGTTAGAAAACCAAGAATCTGAAAACAATTGTGTTAATTTTAAATCGTGTATTCTGAAACAATCAGTTTTCATTCATTAACCAGAAACTTTTAAAATAATACACACATTAATTCTATTTACTGTGAACTTGTGACAAGGCAAAGAGTTTATACTTTCCAACTTTCAGTCTTTTCCACTGTCTGAATTTTTTCATGGTTTTTCAAACTTTAAAAATAATATAACATCTATGAGTTCTGTTATCAAAACCAGAGAAAAAACATTACTGGAAAATAAAACTATGTACCAATAGCTATTATCAGTATAGATACAAAATTTCTCAACAATGTTCAAAGCAAATACAGTAACATATAAAAAGAATCATACAATATGACCAAGCTGAATTTATCTCAGGAATGCAAGTTGGTAAACATCTGAAAATCAATTAATGTGATACACTATATGAATAGAATAAAAGAGAAAAAACAAACAATTATGCCAATAGATGGAGTAAAAGCATTTGATAAAATTCCTAACCCTTCAGGATAAAAACACTAAACAAGCTAGGAATAGAAGAGATCTTCCTCAAACAGACAGGGCTTCTAGGAAAAAACCACAGCTAACACTACTTAATATTGAAAGTTTGAATATTTTCCTTTAAGATTAGGAAAAAGACAAGGACGATTTCTCTGCCACTTCTCTCTAACATTGCTCAAAGTTTCTAGCCAGGGACATTTGGAAAGAAAAGGAAATTAAAAGGCATCTATATCGGAAAGGAGAAAAAAGAACTTTCTCTGTTTACAGATGATATGATCATATATACAGAAAATTTTAAAGAAATTCTTAGGATAAGCTCAGCAAAATATCATGATATAAGATATATATATATATATATATGTATTATATATATATGTATGTATTATATATATACATACACACACACACACACACACACACACACACACACACACACAAAATTGTATTTCTCTACACTAGCACTGAATAATCCAAAGATAAAATCAAGGAAACAATTCTATTTTTAAGAACATTTAAAAGTAAAATATTTAGGAATAAACTTTAAAAAGTAATGCAACACTTATGCACTGAAAACTACAAAATGTTGTTGAAAGAAACTAAAGATTTAGATAAGTAAAAAGAATACCTAAATAAATATAAAGATATCCCACGTTCATGGATTGGAAGAATATTGCTGAAATGGCAATACTACTCAAAGCAATCTACAGATTCAGTGAAATTCCTATCAAAATCTCAGCTGCCTTCTTTATAGAAATTGATAAGCTGATCTTAAAATTCACATAGAAGCATAAACAATCCAGGGTAATCAAATCTTGAAAAAGAACACAGTTGGAAGTCTCACACTTTCTAATTTTAAAACTTTACTACAAAGCTACAGTAATCAAGACTAATACTTGCATAAGGTCAGACATATAGATCTGAGAAATGAAATCCAGAAATAGCTCATATTTACAACCAATTGAAACTTGACAAGGTTGCTAAGACAATTCGTTGGGGGAAAGAGTAATCTATTCAGACAAGTGGCATTAGGAAAACCGGATTGAATAAAATTGAACTACTATTATATAATATACAAAGTTAAGTCAACTATGTATGAATTTTCAGAGCAGTATTATTCATAATAACTAAAAGGTGGAAACAACCTAAATGTCCATCAGTTAATGAACAAAATGTGTCATACAACACAATGGAGCATAATTCAGCAATTAAGGGGAATGAAATCATGATGCATGCTACAACGTGAATGAACCTCAAAAACACTTGTTAAGTGAAAAAAGCCATCACAAAAGACCACATATTACATGATCTCATTTAAATAAAATATCCAGAATAGGCAAATCATTGGTGAGCCCTATGGTTGTTTTTTTTCTTCCATTTTCACTATTCTATAATTCCACAATTTTGTGATTACCAATGGACATCTGTATTATTACACATATTGTGTTTTTTAAATAAATTTATTTATTTAAATTAGTTTAAAGTATAAAGTACATTGGTTAGACATCTATAATATTCATAAAATTATCCCCTCAACTGCTCCCTCTCTCCTCTGGCCCTCCATCTAGCTATCATATTAATGCTAACTGCATTCCCTCTGCCATGCTCCCCATCTCTGTGCCCAACTATCAACTACTAATTTGTACTTCTTTAACCCTTCGCCCCATCCTCCCAGCCTTCCAGCCTCCCAACCTCCCAACTTCCCACCCCTCTGTCCGTCACCAAATTGTTCATTGTATTTGTCTGTTTTTGATTAGTTTGTTATTTTTGTTTCTTAGATTCCGCATATAAGTGAAATCATATAGTATTTATCTTTCTCTGTCTGACTTATTTCATCAACATAATAACCTCTAGGTTCATCCATGTTGTTGCAAATGGTAAGATTTCATTTTATTTAATGTCTGAGTAATATTCCATTGTATATATGAACCATAATTTCTTTATCCAATCATCTGTTGATGGGCATTTAGGTTGGCTAGTGTAAATTGTGCTGCCATGAATATTGGAGTGTGTAGACCTTGATGAATTATTGTTTTGGTTTTCTTTGGATAAATACCCAGAAGTGCAATTGCTAGGTCAAAAGGTATATCCATTTTTAATTTTTTGAGAAACCTCTGTACTGTTTTCCATAGTGGCTGTACCAATTTGCAATCCTATCAACAATGTATAAGGGTTCCCTTTTCTCCGCATCCTCTCTAACTTGCTGCTTTTTGATTTATTGATGATAGCCATTGTGAGGTGATATCGCATTGTGGTTTTAATTTGCATTTCTCTGATGATTAACAACCTTGAGCAATCTTTTCATATGTCTGTTAGCCTCTTTGGAGAAGTATCTGTTCAGATCTTCTGCCCATTTTTTAATTGCATTGTTTATTTTTTTGTTGTTGAGTTGTTTAAGTTCTTTATAAATTTTGGATATTAACGCCTTATCAGATGTATCATTTGCGAAGATCTTCTCCCAGTCTGTTGTCTTTTTGTTCTGTTGTTGGTTTCCTTTGCTGTACAAAAACTTTTTAGTTTATGTAGTCCCATTTGTTTATTTTTTCTTTTGTTTCCCTTGCCTGAAGAGATATATCTGAAAAGAAAGTCCTGTTATTAATATCAGAGTGTTTACTGCTTATGTTTTCTTCTAAAAGTTGTATGGTTTTGGGTCTTACATTTAAATCTTTAATTTACTATGAGTCTATTTTTGTATAGAGTGTTAGAAGATGGTCTGACTTTTTTTTGCATGTATCTGTCCAATTTTCCCAACACTATTTATTGAAAAGACTGTCTTTACCCCATCGTATATTCTTACTTCCTTTGTCATATATTAAGTAAGCACATAGGCGTAGATTTATTTCTGGGCTCTCTAGTCTGTTCTTTTGATCAATATCTGTTTTTATGCCAGTACCGTGCTGTTTTGATTTCTGTAGGCTTATAGTATAGTTTGATATCAGGTAGTGTGATACCTCCAACTTTGTTCTTCTTTCTCAAGATTGCCATGGCAATTTTTTTTTTTATGGCTCCATATAAATTTTAGGATTATTTGTTCTAGCTTTCTGAAAAATGCCATTGGTATTTTGTTAGGGATTGCATTAAATCTACAAATTGCTTTGGGTAGTATGGCTATTTTAACAATGTTGATTCTTCCTACCCATGAACACAGTATATGCTTCCATTTATTTGTATCTTCTTCAATTTCACTTTTCAATAACATAATTTTCTGAAAATAGGTCTTCTACCTTCTTGGTTAATTTGATTCCCAGGTATTTTATAGTTTTCAATACAATTGTAAATGGGGTTATTTTCTTAATTTCTCTTTCTGAAAATTCGTTATTGGTATATAAAAATGCCACTGACTTCTGAGTATTTATTTTGTAACTTGCTACTTTACTGAATTCATTGATCAGTTCTAACAGTTTTTTGGTGGAATATTTAGGATTCTCTCTATATAGTATCATGTCATCCACAAATAATGAGAGTGTTACTTCTCCCTTTCCAATTCAGATGCCTTTTATTTCTTTTTATTGTCTTATTGCTGTGGCTAAGACTTCCAATACAATGTTGAAGAGGAGTGGTGAAAGTGAACATCCTTGTCTTGTTCCTGATCTTAAAGAAAATGCTTTTAGCCTTTCCTAATTGAGTATGATGTTAGCTGTAGGTTTGTCATATATGGCCTTTATTATATTGAGGTATGTTCCCTTTATTCCCAGTTTTCTGAGAGTTTTTATCATAAATGGATGCTGGATTTTGTTGAATGCTTTTTCTGCATCTATTGATATGATCATATGGTTTTTATCTCTCTATTTGTTAATGTGGTGTATCACATTAATTGATTTTCAGATATTGATCAACCTTGCATCCCAGGAATAAATCCAACTTGATCACGGTGTATGATATTTTTAATGTATTATTGGTTTGGTAATATTTTGTTGAGGATTTTTGCATCAATGTTCATAAGAGATATAGACCTATAGTTTTTTTGTTTTTGTTTTTGTTTTTGTTTTTTTTGGTAATGTCTTTGCCTGGTTTTGTAATCAAGGTAATGATAGCCTCATAAAAAAAGTTAGGGAGCCTTTTCTCTTCTTGAATAGTTTGAGAAGAATAGGTGATAATTCTTCTTTGAATATTTGGTAAAATTTGCCTATGAAGCCATCTGGTCCAGGACTTTTGTTTTGGGGAGGTTGTTGATTACTGAATCTATTTCATTGGTGGTAATCTGTTGGTTCAGATTTTCTGTTTCTTCTTGACTCAGTCTTGGGAGATTGTATGTTTCTAGGAATGTGTCAATTTCTTCCAGATTGTCCAATTTGTTGGCGTATAATTGCTCATAGTATTTTCTTATAATTCATTGTATTACTGTGGAGTCTATGGTTATTTCTCCTCTTTCATTTCTGATTTTATTTATTTTAATACTCTCTCTTTTCCTTGATAAGTCTAGCAAAAGGTCTGTTAATTTTGTTTATCCTTTCAAAGAACCAGCTCTTGGTTTCATTAATCTTTTGTATTGTTTTTCTAGACTCTATTTTATTTATTTCCTCTCTGATCTTTATTATTTCCTTCCTTGTATTCACTTTGGGCTTTGTTTGCTGTTCATTTTCTAGTTTTTTTAATTGTAAGGTTAGATTGTTTATTTGAGCTTTTTCTTATTTCTTGAGGTAAGCCTGTATTGCTATGAATTTCCCTTTTAGGACTGCTTTTGCTGTGTACCATAAATTTTGAGGTCATTGTGTTTTCATTTTTATTTGTCTGTAGGTATCTTTTGATTTCTTCCTTGATTTCATTAATAATCCATTCATTGTTTGGTAGCATGATATTTGGCCTCCATGTGTTTGCATATTTTCTAGTTTTTTTCTTGTAGTTGATTTCTAGTTTCATACCATTGTGATCAGAGAAGACGGTTGATATGATTTCTATCTTCTTAAATTTATTAAGACTTGATTTATGTTCTAATATGAAAATGTTCCATGTGCACTTGAGAAGAATGTATATTTTGCTGTTTTGGGGTAAAATGCTCTGAAAATAGCAATTAATTCCATCTTTTCTAGTGTGTCTTTTAGGCCTATTGTTTCCTTGTTAATTCTTTGCCTGGATGATCTGTCCATTGGTGTCAATGGGGTGTTAAAATCTCCTATTATGAGTGTATTACTATAAATCTCTCCTTTTATGTCAGTCAGCAATTGCTTTATGTATGGAGGTGCTCCAAATATTGTGTTTTTAATGGCTAATGACTTTTAAAAGTTTTAAGATAGTCTTAAAATTATTTTTGGAAGTTTCTAAGGCATGAATAATAAACCAATTATCATTCCATTTATAAATTCACAGAGTAAAACCCACAGCTTTCCTGGACCATTTGAAGTGTCACCATGGGTATATGAACCTCACAAGAACTAGGTTTCAATACTATCTTGAGTAAGAAAACACTATACATAATTTTTAAAATTTCATCAGCTTACATTGTTAAAAATTCTCTCTTAGTTCTACTTTCTGAACAGTACATTGATGTACTGTTGTAATTGACCAAGCACTAGAGAAGCAAATTGAATCAAAATTTAATGTCCTTTGGAGAACAGGCAGATAAAAACTTGGCAGACCATATAAACTGAAGGTATATAGAGCAATGGCAGTGATTATAACCAAGAGGCTGTGATTTGATCAAGACTTTAAATCAAACTTCTTAAAAAATACTTTTTTTAAAAAACAAATATTTATGATCATTTAATGACAAAACCAGAAAACACAAGCCAACATGTAGTTCCAAAATACAATTAGCTTCCAAGTATTAAAATGATGTCCATCATGTAGCTTAGCTGTTCTATATATGATGAAGGCAAAGAAAGACTCCTCTAGCTGTTTGGAGCTTGATAAGGGTTCATATTATGAACAGGGTTGTAGATGAGCTTTCTCTAACACAACTTCTAAAAATGTATCTTTCTGGTGGGCTTTTGGAACCAATAGTTAGAAGCTGGCTAGTCTGACACAAGACAGTAAGAGAAGTGGCTTAAACAAACCAAGGACACAAACTTATAACCATTGTAAGTGATGATGTCAGTAGTGAACAAGATTTCTGCAAAAAGTCTCATCTTTATGGGTGAGTAGTCTGAAAGAGCTGATGGTCACCAAAGGCTATTCCGAAAGGCACCACAAACATGCAACAACACTAATTGCCATGTTCTCTTTGGATGTGAGGAGTGTTCTGTGTAGTTATCCAGAACTATAGCCGTCATTAAAATAAATACCACTTCTAAAAACAGGGATAGTCGGAAGGGCAAAATGTAAGCTAATTAGCTTAGAAAGGACTTTGAAGTTAGAGTGCTGGAAAAAAAAGTATAAGTTAAAAATAAAGAAGAAGGAAACAGACAGGAGAGAGTGTAGAATTTTAGAGTAAGTTGTAACCTGATTATCTTATCATGCTTTGTATTAGTCAGGATAAGATAATCTATCTTAAAATAATAAACCCAGAAATCTCTGTGGCATAACACATCAAAAGTTTGTTTTTTAGTCATATATGTTCAATTTGGTAGGTGGACACTTTGATTCATCTGCTCGTTCAAGGTTATAGCTCTGTCTGTATCATGATAATGCCAAAGCTTCCAAAATTGCTATGGCAAGAGGTTAGAAAGATAGGGCACACTGGCTTCCCCCAGAATTGGTACATGCCTTGTGTTCACATTTGATTGACCAGAACTCAGGCACCTGATTTCAAAACAACATCAAAGAAGCTTGGAAATGTAGTTTTCCTGTGAAACACTGACACAAAACTTAACATTGCTTCCAGGCCACTGTTATGGACTATCTTCCCAATTTTTGCCATATCAAGTTACCCCTTGAAGCTTGAATCTGCTTCATAGTTTACTTTAAATCAATTCACTTAAAAAAAATCTAATGGCTATTAGACAGTCTACTAATTAGATTAAAATTTAATTTAAGTTGATCGATGTAACAATTATGTATTTTCTAATGTGAATTAAAATAAATACAAATTTATTAAGTGTATGTTATGAACAATCTAAAACCATGTCCCATATCAGCAATGGTATGCCAAATACTTTAGAAAAAACTAATTTAACCCTCCCATTTTAAGATGAGAAAACTGAGGCCCAGAAGGATGACATAAGTCCTCCCAAATGGCAAAGCAAGAATTTGAATCTAGGTTTCTTTACCACTATACCATGTTTTCAATCCTCCAAGTTTGTAAAGAAAGGATGTGGGCACTAGAAAAACAAACTGAGTCACTGCAATTAGGGGAATGAAAGAGAACACAAGCACAATGTACAAATATCTGAAGAGGAAAAAGAAACCAGTAGGAAGAGTTGTGATCTGCAAGGCAGATGGGGTCTTTTGGAAAACATGACTCCCACACAAATCAGCAGATTTAGGTGCATGGCTATCTAAAGGCTCCTGAGAGACTGATTTTCTGAATTAGTTAGAGTCACTGGTGAATAATTCTAGAGGCCTTGAGAACCACCATGAAAAGTGAAGAGGAGCATATGTATGTAACTGGAGGAGCCATTGGGTCAACAGCTGGACTCTGCACGTGGAAACACAGGAAGTGTTTGTTCTATAGCTCACTGCCTTCTGTGCATGGCCACAAACCCCAGGAGCACACTGCTGATAAACACAGGAAAGAGCATCACTTTCATTTGAGTCAAAATAAAATACAAGAAGAGTTGGTAGGTAACTTCTAGAGGATTTCTGGGAGTTCCTTAGTATTCTGTAAAACAGCTTTGTAAGCAAATGCCTGTCCATAAAAAATTACAATGGCTGTCTGGCTGATTTAACTTAACTAATAAGCATCATTAGATTGGGCACCTGAGATTTTAGAAGTCCTCTACTACAGTAGTTATAAATTTTCTTTTGAAATCTGTGAAAATCAGCTCTTCAAAATAAGTCATATGGACAAACTTTATGTAGAACTGATAGAAGCAGAACCACTCTGATTGGAGGAGTGTCTGAGACAGCTTGGGCTACTATAATAAAATACCATAGACTGTGTGGCTTAAGCAACAGACATATGTTTATCACAGTCCTGGAGGATGGGAAGTCCAAGATTAGGGTACAGCATGCTCAGATTCTGGTGAGGACTCTCTTTCCAGCTTGCAGATGGCTGCCTTCTTGCACTGTGCTCACATGGTACAAAGTGAGCCAGTTCTAGTTTAATTCCAACATAGAGGCTCCACCTTCATGACCTCATCTAAACCTAATTACTTTCCAAAGGCCCCATTTTCAAATCTCAAAATGGGGATTAAGTCTTTAACATATGAATAGGAAGGGGATGTGGGTGGGTTACACAATGTTCATTTCATAGCAAAGAAAAGGGGTTTCAGTACTTAGCCAGGTTGGCTACTCTAACCATCCTCCCTCTCTTCACCCCTGAAAATAGAATAATATTATGCCCCTTAATCCAATCTGATGTCTTCAGTTTCGGAATGCAGAAACCAGGCTTAAAGGGACTGTGGAGATTTATGAGGCCACCCATTTGTGAAATGGCAGATCAGAACTAGAATCACAGCCTTTCAACTCATGTTGGGTCTTTCTGTGACATTATTATGGTTAGGGACCACGATATTGTAATGTATGGTCCTATGTCAATGATGTTGAAAATTCTTCTTTATAAATAATACCTTGAAATTTTATACTAGTTGAAATAGATTATAGAGTTCTAGTCTATCCTATTTTTATCACTAAAAGCACACAATACATATAAGATTTTTTTAAAAAAGACTTACTGAGGTATAACTGATATATAGTAGCATAAAATTAAATTGACATATATAAATATTAAAATTTACATTTGATAAGTCTTAAAATATGTACACTCCTTTAAAATGATTATGACGATTAAGATAAGGAACACATTTATTACACCCAAAAGTTTTTTTGTGCCTATTGTAATCCCTTCTCAACCTTCCCCACATCCTCCCCCTTCCAAGGCGATAGCTATTCTAATTTGTCACTATAGATTAGTTTAAAATACAAAAATTTATAAATGCAATCATAAACTATGTACCATTTTTCTTCTTTAGCTACTTTCTCTTAGCATAGTAATTATGAGATCTATCCATGTTATATATATGAATGGTTCATTTAGTTGTATTGCTAAGAACTATTTCATTACATGGTTATCCATTCTATTGGTGGATGTTTGAGTTATTTTACGTGTTTGACTATTACAAATAAAGCTGTTTTGAACACTTGTGTACAAGTTTTGTACAGGCATTTTTCTTGGTTATATACCTAGAAGTAAAATGGTTGCATCATATATTAAATATATGATTGACATTTAAGCAATTACCAAACTGCCAAACTGCTTTTTAAAGTGGTAGTCCTACCTTCCATTTCCACTCGTGTGTCAGGAGAGTTCCAGTTGCTCCACATAATCAATATGGTCAGTCATTTAAAATTTTAGTCATTCTAATAGGTATTTAGAGATATAAAATAGAGGTGTTATTTTATTTTAATTTTCTAGTGGTTGATGATGTTGCATAATAATCTTTTCATATGTTTACTTGGTACCTATATATCTTTTTGATAAAGTGTCCATTCAAATCTTTTGCCCATTTTTAAAAATGGGTTTATATTTTATATTATTGAGCTGAGGGTTATTTATATACTCAAGGATACAAGACATTTTCAAATATGTGACTTGGCTTTCCATCCTCTTTACAGTGTCCCTCAAAGAGCAAAAGCTCTTAATTGTGATGAAGTCAAATTTATCGATTTTTTATATAGGTTGTACTTCTCTTGTTATATCCAAGAAATATTTCCCTAATTGAACATTGCAAAGCTTTTTTTTCCCCTATATTTTCTTCAAGGAGTTTTAGAATTTTAGGTTTTACATTTAGGTCTCTCATCCATTTTCATTTACTTTTTAAATGTAGTGGGAAATACGAACTAAAGCTTTTTTATTATTTTTTATATAGTGATATCTAAGTTTTCAAGCACCATTTGTCAAAACCACTGGTCTCTCTGCAGAATTAACTTTATATCTCTGTTAAAAATTAGTTGTTCATATGTGTGTGGATTATTTCTGTATCTTCTATTTTGTTCCACTGATATATTTGTTTATTTCTACATCAATATTGCACCATCTTGATTACTGGCACTTTAGAATAAGTCTTGAAAAATAATGAAATTCCTTGACATTTTTTCTTCTTTTTAAAAGTTATTTTGATTCTTCTAGGTTCATTACATTTTCATATGAATTTTAGACTACATAATAGCAAAAGTGCCTGCTGGGATTTTGATTTTGATTATAATTGCACTTCAATTATAGATCAGTTTGGGGAGAGTTCACATGTACAATAATGAATCTTTTTGTACATGCAAACATGGTATTTCTCTCATTTACGTCTTCATTAATTTCTTTCTGCAGTGTTTTATAATTTTAAGTTTAAAGGTCAAATACATATTTTGTCAGATTTATCCTTAACTATTTTCTGTTACTGTAAACTGTATTTTTTCAATTTTAATTTTTCATTGCTATTACATAGAAATGTCAATTTCTATAGATTGATCTTATATGCTGCAATTTTGCTAAACTCATCTATTACTTTTAGTAAAGTTTTTGTAGATTGTGTAGGATTTTATTGATAGACAATCATATTGCCTGTTAATAGTTTTATTTCTTCCCTTTAAATCTGGGTACCTTTTCTTTCCTTCCTTGTTACACTGATTAGACACTTGATTACAACAATGATATGTCATGCGAGCATGTAAGTATATTTCCTTGCCTTGTTCTTAATCTTAGAAAGCATTCAGCCTTCTACTGAGTATGAAGTTACAGCTGTATATTTGTCATAGCTGCCATTTCAGGTTGAAAGTTTCCTCTATTCTTACTTTTCTGAGAGTTTTTATCAGGTATGTGCCTATAAATTTACAGAACTTATTACATTTGTATTATTGATAATCTGTTTTCTTATCTCTCTCATTTAGATGGTAAATTCCTAAGTGCAAAAACTGCCTCACTCATCTTTGCATTCTCATTGCTCATTTCAATGACTGTCACAGAGTTGGAACACAGAAATGAGCCAGTATTAGGTAGTGTTGTTTACTCTAGTTGTTCTCAAAGTGTGGTCTCCAGAACAGCAACATCATCAGTACCACCTAGGAACTTAGAACTATAAATTCAACATCCCATCCAGCCCTACTGAATCACTGAATTGATGTGGAGGTATGACCCAGCAATCTGTAGTTAACAAGTTCTCTAGGTGATTGATTCTCTTGCTTGCTAGAGTTTGTGAATCATTGGGTTAGTAATGACTAGAAAATAACTTGGGGAGTCAGAACGATGCAGTTTGAATCCTGCCTCTTGTCAAATTCTTCGACTTAGAATAATTTATTTTTAAAACCTTGGGTCTCTTATGTATAAAAAGGGAACAGTAGGAGCTATTTTATAGGACTGTTTAAATGTAAATGAGGTAATTTAGGTAAAGCATCTAGTGTAAATGATCCATAATATATACTCAATGAATGATAACTATGAACAGTAGTTAATAACATAATAATAATGATACTAATAATATAGTAATTTCTACCTGGTGGGAACAAGAGACTTTTGCTTATGGCTGTCTCTGGATATTATTTTGAGTCTAAACGGAGAGAAAAACAGTTACAGGGAAGTACAAAAATACTCTAAGAATCAAAATAGTTTACAAAACAGAAGAATCAATGAGTAAAGGGAAAAGAAGGAAAAAGAGTGAGATAGAAGTATTTATTTTAGGAGGAGAAAAATCTGATGAACTTATATGAAAATGTGGTACCCACATTTTGCAATAATGAAATTCTAAATGACAAGTTTTTGCTTGGTTCAGAATACTCAGTCCTATTCAAAGTCTGACTGGGTCTCAATTTAAAAATTATTGCCTTCTTACAGTTATAATACTCTTATGGAAAACCAACCACAGTGCAGTGCTAGATAGTGGAATACAGAGATAAGGACTGAGTATTCCCAACTAAGCTGAGTGTAGTGGTACTTAACAGACACTACTGTGGTGATATCTAAAACAGATTAAGCAGATAATTTCTTCAGAATCTTAATACTTTATAATGGGAGGGATATAAAGATGGGCAGCCAAGATGGCCCTCAGTGTTTAGTGTTCCTGCAAATAAAGAAAAAGAGATTTCCATCAACATCAGCATTACTCAAGTGAGTATTTCTTCTTGTGTTTGTGGCTCTGTGATCTTGGCATTTTCACCAACCTAGATCCATCATATACTTCTAAGCACTCACCAACAACATGGTAAAATATGGTGTTTATCACTTTGTTTTGGTGTGGTAGAATTTCAAATTTGATTTGGTGCTCCAAACATGTGTTGGTTATCTGCACATTCAAGGCAGTATGCTAGAGGATACGAAAGTGAATAAAATGTAACTCCTGCCTTGAAAGAGTTCAGTGTCCACTGAGATAGATGCATATTTGTTTAATAGCAGTACATTTTTATACCTTTTTACACTTGACAACCTGTTTTCACATAAACAATCTTAATCAGTCTTCACAGTAGCCTTATGAAGTAAATAGAGTAAGTATTACTGGCCATTTCTATAGACAATTAAAGTAAAAATAACATCCATTATTGGTCTGAAGACTTACACTACATTAACTATCCTACATCTTACTGCCCTTATGCAACCAATCGCCAAGTTGTATTGATTCTATCACCTAAATGTCACTGTAATTTTTGCTTTCCTCACTATTTCCACCATCACTGCCTTAGTTGAAATAAGCTCATTCTTTCTTGCCTGGGCTATTTTAATAACCTCCTAATTAGTCTCCCTGCCTACAAGTTCTGCCCACTCCAATCTGCCACCAGAATTCTCTTTCAAAAACAGCAATGATTATGCCACTCAGCTAAAAACCCTTTCTGGCTTCCCTATCCAATCAAGATAAGTTTCAAATTCTTTAGGTTCACATAAAGGCACTTTACAAGGCTACCCAGATGACCTGCCAGACTTCACCTCTTGTTGCCCGTCAATTCTGAGCCCTAGTCCTACACACACACTAGATGATCCAGCCACTGAATTTATCATACTCTTTCAAGCTTCCATACCTCTGCTTGATCATTTAAGACAAAACTCAATGTTACCAGCCTTTGGTGTCCCCTTGCCTTGTGATATTGGACCCCTTTTCATTTTTATTATACAATTTACCATAATGTAGTATTACAGTTGTCTAGACAGATTGCTTTCTCCTCAGCCTCTATGCTGGAAAGCTGGAGAAAAGGGTTTGCATTTTAAATATCTCTGAGAGAATCCTGGAGACTAGTGCTAATGGGCAGGACCCTTGCTAGGGCTTCCAGACTGGTCAACACAATGTCCAATTAAACCTAAATTTCAGAAAAATAATGAATGATTGTTTAGTATAAGTATGCCTCAAATATTGCATGAGACATACTTCTCCTAACATTTAAAAAAGCTGAAATTTAAGTTTAACTGGTTGTCCTGGATTTTTCTTTGTTAAATTTGGGAACTTTAACCCCTGTGGACCTAAAATCCAGCTTCTATGCCTCCTGGCAGTTAAGCACTGCCACATATGCAATGTCTAGTGAAAACTAAAGCTGAAATTTCTGCCCCACCCTAATGGAGCTTCCTGTTTAATAAGTCATAAAACCTATTTCTAGAATCAACAGTTAATACTCAAAAGCTATGTGTTTTTGATAAACATTTACATGGTAACCTACATGTCTAAAAGCACATTAAGTATTCATCTTATGGATGAAAATAAACCCAGTTTGTTGTTGTTGTTGTTACCTAATAAGAATACATTAGAGAGAATCTGGAAAGCTTAGTCAAAATGGCCTAGTTGCACTTTTAATCAAACAACTACAATATTGAGAATAGTGTAACCTTAGTCAAATTGCTTAACTTTTCTGTACTTCCTTTTAAAAAATGTGCATGGGAGGGAGGGTGCGGGGCACGGAGAGAAACCAAACTCTCTTGACTAATGAAATGACTGTCAAGCTCAATGTGTAACTTCATAAAATGCATTCAGATAAGGGCAGAGGCAAAAGTCAGGTCAGGAACATTACCAAGTTTTCAGTTCTTATTGCAGATGCACAAACCAGGAATTGAAGCCAGGCAATCGCAAAAATGATTCCAGATCTGCATGGTAACAATTTAGACTGACTTCCACTCCTGCCTGAAATTTAGCAGCAGAGGAAGTTCTTTTCCTGGCTGTCTGCCTTCACCCTTCCTCCCCCATTACTCCATACCTCGGGCTGCTCACTCCCCACATCTGTTTCCAAGCCCTAGAAGTAGGATCACAGCATGGCGCAATAAGCAACATTAGCAGGCAGCACAAATCAGTGGTAAATCTTTTATTTTAATTCCTTGCCTCTTTTTGGGAGGAAGTGTGGTCTAGTGGTTAGCCCACTAAGGAAAATAATAGCAGATAAAAGGCAAAATGCCTGGTCTTATTCACCCCACTCTTCTATTCTTGTTAGGATACCCTGCCCATCAAACATACATTTGCTTTTACAACTTTTGCTCTACATTTTTTCCTGAACTGACATAATCATAAGACTCACTTGGGAAAGTTGTTAAGTGATTCCTGAGACCCATTGGAGACTCTCCCAAGACCAAGTCCTAGGAATCTCTATTGTTAACAAGTACTATAAATAAGTCTTCATAATCAGACTCAGCTCACTATATGCTGGACACACATCACAAAAATGATGAGAGCGCATTAAAGGAAACCATAGGAAGAGAACTGAGGTGAAAAGAGCATATCTACTATAGGACTTGCTTTTACAAGCTCATGTGAAAAAGGCGAAGGATGAGGAATAAAAAGATGTAGATTCTAGCTCTGGCTTTATATATCTACAGCGGTATGAGCTTGGGCAGGTCAGATAAACTTTCCTGATCACATTTTCAACATTTTAAAAATAAAAGTGATTAGATCATCTCTTTCAGTTCTGTGATTCAATGAATTATTTCTGTGATTTCACAGAAATGCCAAGAAGGATTCAGAAAAATCTCTTTTCCTGAAAATGACAGTGGGTACAGTCACAAAGGTGTGGGCTGGCTTGTTTGGGGATGTGGCCAGACAATGGAAACAAGTGGCAGTAGGAGGTTTGGGGCCAAGGCCACAAGGAGGGTTCTCCCCACAATTCCCCGCCCTCTTGAGGCTCTGCAGCTGGCCTACTTATGCAAGGGCTTTGGCTCCTCTTTCCTTTTTAAAAGCATTTCTGACTTGTACATTCCCCTGAGGAAGAGAGATTCATCGTTTTGTGGAGAACTTGCACATGCTTTCCTGAAAGGAAAAGAGGAGGGAGGAATGGGAGGGCTTGGATGGCTTAGTGAGTGGGCTAGGGTTGCCAAAGAAATGAGTCTCCCTATGTATGATTAACATATACCCGTCACATCATTAGCTCTGAGTATGCCCAGCTACATCCTTTGTCCTACTTCCACAATGCCTAGAAGTGTTTTCTCATTAGTGAACTGGACATCCGCCTACTCACTGTCTCTGGAGGGTTTTGGCTTTCTTCCACCCCAGAACAAGTGGGGAGTGAGTTAAGGAGGAGGAGGAGGAGTGAGGCTTGGAAGTCACCAATGAGTCATGATTGTAGGAAAAGGATGTCTTATGAAGCCAGCGCAGAACTAGCTTCCTAGAAACATCATGACAGGTCCCATAAAGCCCACGTTTGGTTCTAATTATAACATGCCCACATTTGAGCATTTTTACAGTTTTCCCATGGTAACAACAGGGTTTCTGAGGAAGAAGACTTGAATCAAATGTGCTCTATACTTCTAGTAGTGATAGCTGATTGGACTTATAAAAAACAATTATTTTTGCTGTTTTACTAAGGAGATAACATTGGCTTGTCTATGCCTATTAACACATCTGTAAACTGGAGTTCAGCACATAGTACTGTATAAAAAGGCCAAGATGAACAACATTTAAAAAAATCAGAAAAAATAGCAACTTCAAGTAAGTGGAATTTATTTCTCCCCTCAATTTGAGACAAATGGCAAACTAAAAATAAACAAAGATTTAAAAAGCAACTTTGAAAGAATGCTACAAATGACTTATTTATAGTTCCATTGTCTGTACTTTCTGATCTTATTAAACAATGGCTGCTCTTCCTAGGGACCTTCATAAAGCACAGCCTGGGTCTTTGAAAATCAAGTTATGTTCAAGTGTGATTTTAGTTATCATACATTGTTTTATTTTATTCAGAATTCTGTGAAAATTGCTAATTCTAGAAAACTTATTAATGACAACTTTTAATTACATCTCAGCTCTTGATCATTTTAGGAAATTGAAAATTTTATTTATTTATTTAAATTAAGTTTATTGGGGTAACACTGGTTAATACAATTATATAATTTTCAGGTGTACATTATAATTTAACATCTGTATATTCTATTGTGTGTTTACCACCCAAAGTCCAATTTCCTTCAGCTACCATATATTTGATCCCCTTTACCCACTTCACCCTCCCGCTAACCCTCTATATTTGACCCCCTTTACCCCATTTACCTCCCCCTTCCTACCCAACCCCTTACCCTCTGGCAACTGCTAGTCTATAGTGCATGCCCATGAGTCTCTATTTGTTTGTTCTGTTCCTTTGTTGCTTTTAGGTTTATATCCCAAGTATAAGTGATATCATGTGATTTTCAACTTTTTCTGTCTGATTTATTTTGCTTGGCATGCTTATCTTGAGTTCCATCAATGTTGTCGCAAATGGCTGTAGTTCACCTCTTCTTATTGCTAGAAAATTTATTTTTATCTATTCATTCTTTTCTACTTTTCACTAGCTAGATACTAGAGACACTAGCCAGAACTGGGAGGCTAGAGAGAAAAGTTTTTCTTTCTTTAGTAAAACAGATTCAGGTTGGAAATTAACTAGATCTAGGAGAGATCGTGAAGGGAAGAGGGATGTCCCAGGCTACCCTGAAGATGGAGCTGAGAAATTGTGTGTGAGCCTGTGTGGAGCTGATGTGGGGATAGTTGGATTTTTTTTTTCTTTTAACTATAAAAGCTGGCATATGTGAACTATAGTAAAGGAAGAGAGTACTTGCCTATCCATTTGTGCAAGATTATCAAATGAATCTTCACTCTATAAATCTCAATAGTTATGAAAGTTGGTGTGGTTTTCAAACTCCACCACAGGAAGTAGGAATTGCTGGCAATGTTTTGAAATTTTCCAGAAATATGAGAGATTCTCTTTTTGTACAACTAATAATGACCTTGGATGTAGTAACTTCTTAGGAAATGATTAAGATAAAAGATATATACTTTTCTCAATACTTTATCTTAGTTTCTTCAGATAAATTTTTGGAGTTTTATATGATAAATTCAGAATGTTATAGCTTATTTTTATGATAAATGAAGTAATCTTAATACATACTTGTTTTCTTTTCCATTTTCAGCATAGTTGCTAATTTTTACAATATATTTCACCACAAACTGGGGTAAAATGTGAAATAAAGATCAGTAATGTTTTGAGGAAGGACCCAAATGTATTATGGATATTATAATTGTTAATCAAAGTAATCAGTGGTATCTGGCAAAGTAAAATATAACAGTAACTAATTTTTATATAATTTATATGGCTTACTTTGTGCTGAGCACTATTCTAAATAATTTAAAATTACTAGTAATATAGTTAATTCTCATGACAACCTATATCTTTATTTTATAAAATTGAGGCATAGAGAGATTACATACCTTAGGTCACCAGATAGTAAATGGAGGAGCTAGAATACAGTTCTGGCAGTCCATCTCTTGAGTCTGTGTTCTTAATTGCTACATGATATTGCCTCTTTGAAAAATAACCTTATAAGGGGTTGACTGAAATGTTTTCAAAAGATTGGAACATTTAAAACTTTGCCACTAACTCCATCAAGCCCTTTCTGCAAAATAGTATGAAGCATATGCTTCTTGTGTCAGTATGAGGAATTCTTTGGTGTGACTGTAGAGTACTGTCTGTGAGATGATACTTGAATGAGTTGTAAGAAAATAAAAACCACTAGATGAAATGTTCATCATCTTTAAAAACTAAAATATTGTGTCTTTAAAGTGTCATAAAGGTGCATTTACTATCTATTAGAAACTTATGGTTTGAAAATACAAAGGTAATTATTGACATTTGATAAACTTTTATTATAAAATCACTATCTAAAGAGTACATAAAGATAAATAAGCCATAATTTTTTATCTTTAATGTGGTTACAGCCTGGAAGGGAAGAGGGACAGTCACCACAGGCTGTGGTAGATGCTTGCAGTAAGTGAGAGAAAAGGATGCTGTGAGGACAACAGGAAGGGCTTCTAACCCAGGTAGAGGATTCCAGAATGGCATCTCCAAGAACATAATCCCTGACTGAAATCCTTTATGATTTTTGTTTTTCATTTCCTCATCACTTCTCACCTCTCAAGTACATTTGAATTTATAACTACTAGCTTTAAGGATACAATCTGTCTCCTTTCTAGTCATGTCTTCTTTTTTATTAACCTCTCAGGATAAATTCTGAGATCAATCTGAACAGAAAATGACTAAGAAGCCTTGGACCCAGATAGTTGATTTCCCAGAATGAATTCTTTGTGCATCTGATGCTCATTTATTTTGAGACTGGGCTGCCTTAGCCTCCTATGAAGGCAGATTCCTAGTTCCTGACCACTTACCTGAGCTGACCCCTAGTGTTGCGCTTCCCTCTGTTTTCCCATATATTTACATGATCTGGTTTCTACTTCCTTGCTTAGTTCTGTCTCTCTGATCTTTAATATATGTTTTCTTTTGGACTTACTGAGCCATATTTAGTCAAGCCACTAGCTTTAGATATACTTCTGCCTTTTGGTTCACACACTGGCTCAATGTTTCGTGCCTTACGCACTCATATATTCCACTATTTCAATTAGGAATTAGAATCTTGGCAGTACAGAGAGCTTAGTGCTAGATATTCAAAAATAGAGCCCAAAGTAAGATCTAGAAGTAAGATAAGTGCTCTCTCTTAACCAGATAACATTTCTGGGAGTGGTCAAACACCTTTGACCATCAACTGTTATTACATATACACACCTAGACTTTTGATGAGAAAGGAATGCTTTAGACTCAGGTAGGCAATTTTAGTTAACAGTTATATGCGTTCTTTGTTTTAAACAAAATTAATGGTGATGTGAATATGCAAGATGATGTCAGGTTGCTATCACCAGATGCCCTTAACCCATTGCCAAAACCTGCTGTGAGTTCCATAGTGGATATGTTGTTCAAAATTTCTCAATGTACTTCCCAAAAGATTTGATTTGGAGACTTGAAGAAGGACCCATGGGCCTAAGATCAAGGGATTGCAAAGTTAGGAAACTGAATATTGATGTAGATAGAATCTTTCAGAAACACTCATTTCATATTTCAAGTTTACGTTCTGAAATTGCTTTCTGCAAAAGTTTTAAAGAAGGAAACAGTCTTTATTTCACAAACATTCCCCACTTAAAAAGCATGTCTCTGCAACAAATAAAATTTATTTCCTCAAAATAGAAATACCAGAGAATACTTCCTCAGTGTACCGATCAATTTTATCAAAGTACAAGCATGCTAAATTGCCTTTTCTTCTTTTCCTGCTCTTGAACTGGCTTTATCTCTCTGGAGTCTCCTCCATAATCACCATCCTCCCATTAAGCAGCAACGACATAACCATTATTTCACATTGTGTACTGAGAAAGATGTGAGGAAAAAAAATGACACCAGAAAAACATACTATGTGAGATACAATAACAAAAAAATTAAAATTTGTGTCTTCCTCCCCAACTTTATTGTTTTATAGAATATATAAACATTCAAGAGGGACATTTCTGAAATAGCATCTGAGGTAGTTTATAAACTGAAGCTAATAGGGCAGTATTTCTCAGACTCTTTTAATGGATCTTCTGTACCAACAGAGGACAATTGTGCTTACTTAAAATGTGATTATCAAATCAGAATCAAACCAAAGAAATCTGCCTTTTTAACAAGTTTTCTATGTGATCATATGGTTCATATGGGAACCATTACTCTAGGACAATGCTTTAAAATAGTCAAGAATCCTGTAATTATAGTCAAATAAAACACACCTGGCTCCAAGCAAATCAATTAAAACTCTTAATGACTAGTTGATGTATTATAAGGAAGAAAAGGGGGTAGTATAATGTTTAAAAAGAATTAAGTGGAAAAGGCTCTCTTTGTGATAGACAGAAAGAAAGGCAGCCCTTTTTTCAGTGACATCATAATACTGTATAGATTGTCTTTTCCCAGCCTATATCCTGGAGATATAGGGAGAAAGAAACAGCCATGATAAATAGACCACCTATGGTCAGGATCCAGCAAAACATGACAGTCTACTAAAACAGAAGCAAACCTCATATCAAGCCAAATGAAGAAAGTTTTATTTTTACCCAAAAAAAGAATTCATAGTATGTTAATTGCAATTGCCATTTAGCCCAAGGAGAAAAACCAGCGTAAATGAAATTATAGTTCTCAGTCTTTTGGTGTCCTGTGCACATAATTTGAACCCTAGAATTTTTTTGCTGCCTACATAACAGGAGATAAAATGCTTGGAAGGACCAAGAGCCATGTCTTGATGCCCTAAAAGGCCCATAGTTACTTTCTCTTCTCTCACCTCACTGACTTTGGCACTCTGTACTCTGTGAAGAGATCCAGTGGCTCAGTGCCCTTTCTGAGCTCCCTTTAGGGTCAGCTTGGCACCATGCGTGCCTCTGACCACTATATCTTACTGTTCACTGGGTCACAGGATCTGTTCCACAAAACAATACCTGATAGACATCACTTTCATATTATATGTACTTAGTGATAGCCAAAATAAAATCTCATTTAAAAGTTCAAAAGGCCAATCTCTAAAAATGAAGTACTGATAGATGCCACAACATTGGATAAACCTTGAAAAATATGCAAAATGAAAGAACCCAGAGACAAAAAGCCACATATTGTATGATTACACTTATATAAAATGTCCAGACTAGGCAAATTAATAGAAACAGAGTAGAGTAGTAGTTCCCAGTGGAGAGGAAATGGGAAACGACTGATAATGGACATGAAGTTTCTTTTTAGGGTGAAAAAATATTCTAAAGTTAGTAGTGATAGTTATACAACCTTGTTAATATACTAAAAAAAACTAAATTGTGCACTTTAAAATGGTGAATTGTATGGTCTATGAATTATATCTCAATAAAATTATTTTTGAAAAATAATTTAAAAATTTTGAGAGGCTTTTGTGAAAATTTGGGATGTCAATATGCTGAGATAGAGAAGTTAAAATTGAATTAAGCAATAATCAAGTGATAAATTTGATAAAGTGCCGAAGTCATTTAGAGTTTCTTTAAATCTTACCATATACCAGATCTCTTTGATCATATCTAGCAGAGACAATGGATAATTAACACTTTTTTTTAAACTTTATTTTCAAGTATAACTCAAAATTTGAGAGTGCTTTGATACTAGGCAAGATTAGGCTTTTTTGAGACAAATTATAATTTAGTCATGATTAAGGATAAATTGAACTAGTCTAGTGAGAAGGGCACCAAACTATATCATTAGCATGCATTTCTTTTCAAGGTTGTTTCATAGGCTGTATCTTATTCTCATTAACAGTTAATTTAATCTTATTGTTAAAGATTTTTTTAAAAACTTGGAGAAAAAAATTTGCTTGTCAATGTCTTACACAGTTATGGTTTAAACTAGATTACTTGAACTATAGTACTTGGTTGTTAGCATAAGGTTGAGTCAGGTTTGAGGAGAGGGTAATAAATTCATTTCAAAGTGTGAATTGGTAAAACTGAGTCATGAGGATATAGTATATTACTTAATGTACAGTGTTTATGATCTAGATTAATGCTTCTGGTTCTCAGCAGTTTTTGTTAGGTGCTCTTTTGAGAATATGAAAGAAGATGTGGACTCTCTCTCTAAAAGGTACATATGCAGATGCCAACTTTTTCCCATGGAATTTTTAGGAGGATCATTCTGAAGTCCATCAATGGACTCTTCACCCCAAATGAGAACTCTACACCTACATGAAGAATAGTTTAGTTCACACTAACGCTTATTTTGGTCAATTTAAACTGTTGTAAACAGTTCTTTACTTGCAGAAATGCTAAAATTTTTTAATGCACTCACCCAATATGATGGGCAATGGACATCCACCCTAGCACTAACTATGTCAGTTCCAAGATTGGACTTAATTGTCATGTCTCTTTGGGATATGACAATTACTTAGAGGAAGTGGGATTGTGTGGGATTATATTCAATCCCCACTTCCCGATGAAACAGGAAGCTTCCTTTAATACGTGGCCTCTGATGTTCTTTCTACTTATGCTTTAATGGTCAGCTCTACAAATAAACCTTCAAGGAGAATCTGAGACATTTTTCAAATATGAATGCTCCAACCCTCTAGAGCTTACCCAGCCCCAACAAACTGCATGGATTCAGAGAATTTGGGCAAGCCCTGAGCTTTGGTCTAAATTCTCCACAAAGAGGCCTCAATGTTTTTATTTTGTTGACCATAAGAGATATATTTAGTTATCCAGACGGGTAGTCAATATGCCAGGGAAAATATCCTTAAGAAAATGAAGCAGGCAATTACGTTGGGCAGCCCTAGGAGTTGGTGTGGATGGGCCTTGTTTTAAAACAGATTCCTAACTCAGTCAAAGTCTCATGTCCATGTGTTTTCCTGGGGAAAAACTTCTAAGGCAGTGATTTGAAAACTAACAGCCTTGATGAAGGGGTGTGTAACCATCTGGTTTGTTCACAAGCAAAGATGCTCTTTTTATCAAAATTATTTTCAGATTTTTATGTGGGGGAGGAGTTGGCCATATTGAACACCATATATTAACCCTTTCCTTAAACAATTCTATTCAAAATTCTCTTAATAAGGATATTGAGAATCTTTTAAGCACCCCCCTCTCCAGCCCGCCGCCCCAACGTGAGAATAAAAGTCTGATGAAATCTAGTAGGCTGTATCTACGGTGCGGGTAGGCACTTATCAGTGGGGTTTTCCCTGTGAATCCCATCTCAGACTGAGTTTTTCATTCAGATGGAAATGAGTTAAGATCTACAAAGATGACTCTAACTTATTCTCTGCTGGAGCCAATCCTCTTTTTTACCCCCCACCCCCATCCCACCCCCACCCCAACCCCCGCCTCCTGAGGTAGGTTAAAGAGACTTTTGGACAAACAGGTCACATAACTTTCCATATTGCAGAGTTCAAGAGAGAACACAACAGCTCTGCTCCTACTTTTTTGTTCTAATCACAGCTAACACTTCCCTCCTAGAATTTTGAATATTTAATATCCACTGAGAACAGCTTGCCTGTAGGTTTCTGTTGGGGACAAAAAAGGGTGGTGGTGTCGGTGGTGGAAAGCTGAATTTATTTTTCTTACTTTTTTTTGTTTTTTTCTCCCTGGGATTCTTCTGTATACTCTCCTTCTTATTTTGAACCAAATGGAAGGATAGGTTTCTTTTCACTTTCTACTTGTTTGGAAAGTTTCCATAGTCAGCTCCTGGCAGGAATGCCCAAATGTCTTGGGAAGGGCCCTCCAAAGTGACCAACATTTTCTCTAATGATCCACTATTACAGGCACCAGTATTTTCTTCTTTTTCATGTAAAGGACAGAAGTCAGAAGAAAAAGACAAGATCCGGTTTGTTGTTGGAAAGGTGACTTCAGAGGAAAAACTGGAAGAGTTTAAAGCACTGATAGTGAACTTCTTTATTCTTTGTTTGTGTTGAGCTGTATATGATAAACCAGTAGGATAGTTACTTTTTAAGGGTTTGTTTGTTTGTTTGTTTGTTTGTTTGTTTGTTTTAGTTTTCTTTTGTTTCAGATTGAGTCTTATTTGGTGAAACAGATATATTAAATTCAGAGTCTTTTTTTTGAAAGAGAATAATAGTAATATAGTTTTAAAATGGTGTGACCTCGAATTCTAAAGCCAAATGAAGAAAGAAAAAGAAAGCATATGCTATTTTTAAAATTCTGGAATTAATTGAACTAATGGTTTTATATAAACCTCTATTTGCTCAAATATAAGGTAAATTTTTTGTCTATGAAACTATTTCCCAGGGAAATGAAGTCACCTAATAAAGTCATCTTTTGCTGCTCGCTCAATGTCTGAATTTGGAACAAACTACTCTTAGGGGGAAATGCATTGGGGTGAAATGATCTTAGTTAATGTTTATTCTGGATGCTTATTGAGGTCATCAGCCAGAACTGGTTAAAAAAAGAGGGAAGTAAACTTATTTAGTGATTATTTAGTGATTATTTTTGAACTATTAGCCTTTAAATAAAGTATTCGATATTTTTTTAAGGAGGCCTTTTTGAGAACACCTAAAAATGCAATTCAGCAAGTGGCACATTATGGAGATCACCAATACACATCTACAGGAAATAAAAGTGCTATGCAAATGGGTGCTTGTGACTTGGATAACATTTCTAGTGACAGTATTGTACATGGACTCATGTTAGCTCTTGTCATGGGAGTGTAAAGTACAGCATAGGGAATATAGTCAATAATATTGTAATAACTATGTATGGTGTAGATGAGTATTAGACTTATCCAGGTGATCACTTTGTAAGTTACACAAATGTCTAATCATTATGATGTACAACTTAAACTAACATAATATTGTATTCAACTATAATTTTAAAAATTTTAATTTATATAAAAACTGTTTTATGGTATTCACTTTAAAATATATTGTAAATTGTGTATTAAAAAAACAACTTAGAAGTGATGGTGATGTGTCTGAAAAACTATTGGGTTAGTCAGAAAATGATACTGGGAGAAATAACATTGTTTTATGAAGTGACATTGGACAAATATAGTATTTTAAAAATCAATATATTATTTTATAAATATGATTTAAAATACCTATACATAACTAAGTAATAAGCTAAATATTCTGAATAAACATTTGACTTATATGTCCACATCCCAAAAGTGTGTGCCTTCATGGCCAAACGATTGTCATATATTTAGGCATATATGGTAGGTAAATAGATCATAGAGCTATAGATCCTTAGGAGATCATGTGGTCTAGGGAGGACTTTCTCATTTTACAGATAAAGAAACTAAATTATTAGCTCAAGGTCACAAAGTTAGATGGTGACAGAGAAGGGTCAAAAATGAGACTTGCCTTTCTGTTATGATATAGCACTCTCTCAGATGGGTCTTTCTTTCAGAAAACTACCAACTCCTGTCAAACAGAGAAGAAAAAAATTTAAAAATGGTTCCAAAGTCTCACTATGAGGGAAAAACTTTTACCTACAAGAAGCTGCTGCTTTTCCACTAGTTACACACAGAGGAAGCCCTTCATCCCAGCCAGCTACTATGAATTACTGACCACCCTTCGGGAGACTCAATCTCAGGACTAGAATTGGCTGTAGTGGGAAATTTATAAAACTTTCATGCCTGAGCAGAGCAGCTACCTGCTCCAGTGGAGTTACTCCCTTGGGAATTCCAGGTGTTATTAAATGTTCTTACCCTCCCCTACTCTACAAACCAAAGGGTAGTATTTCCTAAAGTCACTTATGTAATGTTCTAGAACATATAAAGGACCATCTCAAAACCAGAGCATTGGCTCCTTGGGTTATAATGTCTCTGTAGATTGTCACTCACAGCATTTGCTAAATGCATTATTAGCAATACGGGGAGGGTTGTTGGCTCAAATGAATATGAGAATCATCCCCAAAGGAAATAAATTATTTCCTGATGCCTTGTGTGTGGTTGTATTCTGATTAGACTAACAATCCATATGGAAGTTTCAGAGTCCCATTCATACCGAGTGCTCTGATTTTTAAGAGTGACTAAAGAGGTCAAAAGACTCCTCATTGAAAATTTTCTCCTACAAATATTGTATTGCCACCATTTGAGGGTGTGAGGGTGGGAAGTGGTTCAGGGATGCAGGGTAAGGAACCCAAACTGAATGAATGAGAATAAGACTGGTATCCTGGTAGTATGAGGACACATACATATGAGGATAAATGGTCATGGGCTGAGTTATTGAGGAAGAGTAAATGCTGGACTTAGGAGAGAGTTTTGAGAGTTAGTGACCATTATTGTTGACCTTAGATAGAAGACATAACTTCACAGTCAGATAGAGTTTCAATGATTATGGAGGTGTTCAAGTGGATGTTGTTTTCAGTAAAAGTGCTCATTCTATAATTGGCTGGACTCTAAAAAGACAATTTTATCTTCTCCCATACTTATTTTAGTATGTTCCTCTTACATAGATCACCTTTTTTTTCTGTTTGAACATATGTCTCTCTATTCTCTAATCATATAGTTCAGAGTGCCAGTTTCTATAAACGACTTCTCTTTCTTCAATTCTGGTTACTTCAAAGCACTAGCTCCCATGAATGACAACCATTCTTGAAGTTAATATTTCTGTATATATTTGAAACTTGATCATCTTTTGTCAACAAAGAGAGGAGTTTTGAAGCAATAAAATTTGGAATATGGCATTTTGAGACAGTCATCCAAGTTGGTACCTCTTCCTCTCTTTTTCTTTTTTGTCTCCTTTTTTGTCTTGACATTGACAAAAACAAATCACATACAATCAAACAAGCAACTAAATTACGCCACCCCCCCAAACATGAAAAGTTAAACTTAAGCAAAAACTATGTAAGTATTCATAGTGGTTGAATATATTTTCTAGTGTCTCTAATACTGGATCTATTTCAAGTGAAAAGGACTATCTGCTGATGTGTAGTGCATCTGCTGAGAATTTCAGACACTTGAATTCTTATTCTTTCTTTGATTCACTGAATTTCTAGGTACATTTCCAAACTTACTCTTCTCCACTTTTTATATTTAAAAAAGCTGTTAAATTGTTATTCTTTTTCTATTACTGAGTGATAAATGTGGCATTAGTAACTACGAAATACTTTCCTAATGTGTCTTTAGTGGGTGGGGGGGGGACAAATACAATAAAAACTGGTACGAAGTCTCAATAACATTGCTAAGAGCATTGGATTTGCATATGTTCTAGAACTAGCATCTATGGTGAAGAGCATGGTGTGGAAGTCAAGTGGTTTCTGTTCTGTTTATCTGCTTCCTTTGCATCTGCTAGCTAGTTTAAATGTAAGCTACCATGTTCTCTGTATGTCTCTAGGCTTTTTATATTTATAGGATTGTCAAGTTCAAAGCAGACATTAATTATGGAACATGACCTGGAATTAGGTGGGGAAGAAGGCTGAGAGACCCAGCCAGGTCACTTGGTGGTTACTTCATGAGATCCAGAGTCCTTGATTCTCAAGGATCAGATATCAAATATAAGGTGACTGAATAACAGGTCAGAGATGTAGAACTAAAGTATCATTGAGTTAATGGTGCCTTATATCTTTCCTGTGCTAAACTTAAAAGTAGCATCAAATGTCTCCAAGAAGACATGTCCAAAAATATTTAAAAAGATAGCAAGTTTACTCAGAATAGCTTCAAACTAGAAATAAACCAAATTTTTTCTCAACAGCTGAATTGATAAACAAATGATGGTACATCTATACAATAGAAATCTATAGCAGGATTATATAGGAATGAACTGCTTTCCTTAAGCAAAGCAAATTAGAGACCTTTACAAATAGAACTTGCACTCACTTTTTATTGTTCATAACAAATTACCACAAACATAACAGCTTAAAATAATACTCATTTATAACTCACACTTCTATAGATCAGAAGTCCAAGCATGGGCATGACTGGCTTCTCCGCTCAGGTTCTTAGGAGGCTAAAATCAAGGTGCTGACAAGGCTGTTGTTTTCTGGAGGCCCTCAAGAATAATTTGTTTCTGAGCTCATTCAGGTTTTGGCTGAATCCTGTTTCTTGCAATTATAGGACTGGCATCCCTGTTTACTTGCTGACTATCTGCCAGAGGTTATTCTCAGTTTCTAAAGGTGTCCATCTCATGCTTCAAATCTCTTTCTGTGGGAAAAAATCATGTCCCTTTAAGGATAATCTCCCTAAATGAAGACCAATTGATTTATGACCTTATATTGGCAATTTTTTTCACAGTAGCACATAGATTACTGTTTGATTAGATACTTGGGAGAAGACACATGTGGTGCCAGGGGCTAGGGATCTTGAGGGCTAGCTTAAAGTTCTATTATAACTCTTCCTCCTTTTGTTTTCTCTGTCAAGACATAGAGCATATTTAAAAAACTGCTATAGAGGAATAGACCTGATCCACTAAGTCCAATACCCTCACTTTAACTATGGCACCACAAGGTGGTATTGGGAGGGTTTGACTGTCCATTTGGTTTCACCTTTGGTGAAGGAGAACAACTTTTGTAAGGAATAGTACACATGTGTATTTGACTAGGGGATAAAAGGGACCATAATATTAAAAAATAATAATTTTTAAAATAATGTCCAAATGTCCTCCAGTGAGCATATGCTATTCTTGCAATCAAATACAGAATATTACTTTTTAAAGTGAAGTATGTAATATCACAATTTTTTGTAGTTACCCCTCAGGGATTTATCAGCCTTGATTTTACCAAAGCTATTGGTAAGACCCTTTATTAAATGAAGATGATTCAGAAAAAAATGTTTATAAGCTGCATTTAACAATTAAAAATAATTATTATATAAAATATATAATTGCATTGGCATATACCTATTAGACTGAATAGAAGAATGTCAATGAGAAAATTTGTGCTCCTTTTCTTCACTGAATTGTTAGTAATTGCATACTTTTGGAAAATAGAAACATAGAGCTGTTTCATCTTTCAATAATCATTTGAAAAGCACTTTATAATTTCTACAATTCATGCATATGTACTAGCCTACTGCACTGAACAATCTTACTTTACCTTTGAGACTCAGAAATGATGTTACCTGCCCCAAACTACAAAGTGAATTAGAGGCATATATGAGGTTAGAATTAATTCTGTGCTGTTACATGGTCCTTCCTCTCAACCTATTCTTAGGCTAGAGGACAAGGGTAAGTAGAGCTAGCATATGTTTATATTGAGTTAAGAAACTCAGGTTAAGACTTCAGAACCCACACACTCTTACTTTGGAAACCCAGCCTTACAAGGGTTGTATGTGAGATAAATGAAAAACATTTATTTTTCTCCTATTTATTTTCATATTGAAGATTCTTTATCAAAAGGGTGCTAGAAAAGAGCTACTTATGATATTCAATGAATGATTGTTTTCAAATATGTATATGTTGATACTGGTAAAGAATCACAAACTTCTCTTTCTTGTCTTTAGAAGTACCTCATTCTTTAATTCTGGGTTCAGAAGTCAGTGTATCCTGCTGCATTTTATCCCAATAATACATCCCCAGCCAAACTAACCACATCTACTTTGTCTATTTTGGCTATGATGTCAAGATCCTTAAAATTGTATGTCTTGGTTTGGGACTGTGCCTGGTGGTGAAATCCTATACAGTTTTATTTATTTTGTTTGCAGTTTGTTTATGGTCTTTTTAGGAGAGGTGCTGGAGCTGACTAGGGGAAGTTACATCAGATCCATGGTTTTCTTGATTAGATCATTATAGGTTCCAAAATAAACTGCCTCTTATGAAGTACAGCTAAACATTGGCAAAGAGTAGGTACTCATTCTTCCCCCAATCCCTTGAAAAAAAGACTGAAATCTTCAGCAACTTTTATTGCCAGAGGGCACACATGTTAGAAATTAAGTTAAACCATCCTTTAATTTATATAAATAATCAAGAATTGGCAAGTGACTTTGTTCATAGACCAATTTTAATCTATTAACAGAGGTAAACTTTGTAAAACAAAAGTACATCTGCTTCATGGATGGACTGTCAGCATCTTTCTGATTTCAAAGTCATGCAGGATTTTGCTCCCTGGATCAAGCATGATCAAAAGTGGTTGGTCTGGAAGGCTTAGGAGAATCAAACAGGTAATGAAGTTTTCCTGAAAAAATCTCAATTCACCACAGTTAAGTTCAAGAAAATTGAAATTACTTTAATTTGCAATAGTTTATTAAATTAACTCTCCAATTATAGAGGTCTCTTCAATGTGATAATTAAAGCTAGTGATTAATTCATGACACTGATAGGGGAATGATGGCCCCTGTTTTGCTTTTGAATAAAGTTACAGATATGTGCAATAGTACTTGTGTATGACCTTCCTTAGGAGGATTTCTAGACAAAGTGCTCATTATATTTGACAACAAATGAAGTGACTTATGATCTTGATTTTCTGTTGAAATCTCAAGGTAACTTTCCTTTTTAGAAGTCTGGAACTAGAACACTGATGGAAAATCCAAAGCAATAAATATATTTCTTGGGTAAGCCCTATTTAAGCCTAGCAACATAATTTTTGGTACCCAATCTTTAAGATCTAATTCAAGTTCATTCTCTAAAGTAAGCCTCCTTCAGAAGAATAATTAGTTATTAACTAATAAATACTTATATTATTATTATGATTGCTTTTATTAACTAACAGAAATGGAGAATTTTCCTTATATGGACTTATTTAATCTAATTGAAAGTTGTCTTATTGACTTTTAGTCAAGGTGGTGGAGTAGGTAGAAGTTATACTCACCTCTCATGACCACATTAAAATTACAAGTACACCATTACTGGGTGTCACCTGAGGTCTGGCTAAACAGAATTCTTACAAATGGAGACATTTAGAGGAGGCCACCTTGAGACTGATAGGAGAGACAAGACATAAAATGAGTTAATCTCCCAACTACATGTGGCAGTTGAAAACTTAGAAGGATATCTTGGCTGCAGAGGTCCCTCTAGAAGAGTGAGGAGTCCTAGCCCCATACTGGGCTTTCCCTCACAACAACTAGCTGTGAAAACCAGTGGATATTGCGGCTTAGTGAGATGAAGGGCTGTGGGAGTTACCGACATTCCTCTTAAAGGACCCCTGCATGGATCTACTCAGTTATGGACTTGCTCTGAGCTCCAGTGCTGGGGTAGTTGCTCAAGGAAGTTCTAGGTGAGGGCTGCTGAGGTGTTTTTCTCCCAGCAGAGTCCACTGTTACTTTGCTGAACCCTCTCATCTCCTGGCATGCAGACATAGGTGGCCACCATGTCTAATATCTATCATTCTAGCTAACACAGGTCATTCCACCCTGGTGATTCCTTGAGACCCCATCCATCCTAACTTGCAGTCCCACCCAAGCCACCTCCAGTGTTTTTTCTTTTCTATGCAAATGGCCTTTCTTGGCTCATGCTGTAAACTAACCCAAAATCTCTCAAAGTTTCACAAAATTTAAATAAGCAGAATTTTGTTCCTGGCTTGGCCTCTTGAGGTTCCTCTAAGCCCAGCATAGGTGGTGGCCATTTGTAGATTGCCTGGTGATTCTTGCCAGGTGGCTCTGTACAATACATAGGCTATGGTTGAACTTGACCTGCTGCGAGCCCCTCCAAGGAGGCCTTTGAGTTGGCATGCCTGATAGTCTGTTTGGACTTGGAAGTGGAGCACCACCCAGGGCTGCATCTGAAGAGGACACACCCAAAGGGCAGACTAGGTAAGCACCAGAGCCCTGCTAAAGTGAATCTTGCTCCATAAGGTCAGCTCTTTACTGACCAGTCCTAGCAACCAACCAGCCCATGGGTCTGTCCTTTCCACTGACATGCAAACAGCAATCAGCGCTTAACTACAACAGGAAGGCACATACAGCCCATACAAAGGACACACCTTGGCACTCAGGTGACAAGGAAAGATTGCAACAGTGGACCCCACAGGACACCAACTATATAAGGCCACTCTACTAAGACTTGGAGACTTAGGAGCCTTACCTAATACATAGAAACAAACATAGAGAGGCAGCCAAAAAGGGGTGACAAAGAAACATGTCCCAAATGAAAGAACAGAATAAAGTTCTAGAAAAAGAACTAAACAAAACAGAGACAAGCAATCTACAAGATTCAGAGTTCTAAACACTGGTAATAAAATGCTCAATGAACTTAGGGGAAAAGTAGATGAACTCAGTGAGAACTTTAATAAAGAGATAGAAAACAAAAAAAATGAAATGTAAAACATAAAAAAGAACCAGTCAGAAATGAAGACTACAATAACTGAAATGAAGAATACATTAGAGGAAATCCACAGATTAGGTGAAGTAGAGGGTCAAATCAGTAATTTAGAAGATAAGGTAGCAGAAAAGACTCAATCAGAACAGCAACAAGAAAAAAGAATCCAAAAAAATGAGGGTAGTTTAAGTATTAAGTAACCTCTGGGACAACATCCAGCATAACAACATTAGCATTATAGGGGTACCAGAAAGAGAAGAGAGAGAGCAAGAAATTGAAAATATATTTGAAGAAATAATGATGGGAAACTTCCCTAACCTGATGAAGAAATTACACATACAAGCCCAGGGAGTGCAGAGAGTCCCAAACAAGATGAACTCAAAAAGGTCCACACCAAGACACATCATAATTAAAATGGCAAAGGTTAAAGACAGAGAGAAAAATCTTAAAGGCAACAAGAGAAAAACAGTTAGTTACCTACAAAGGCTTCTCATTAGATTGTCAGCTGATTTTCTCAATAGAAACCTTGCATGTCAGAAAGGATTGGCTTGAAATATTCAAAGCGATAAAAAGCCAGGACCTACAACTAAGATTACCCAGCAAAGCTATAATTTAGATTCAGAAGGCAGATAAAGAGCTCCCCAGACAAGAAAAAACTAAAGGAGTTCATTGCCACCAAGCCAGCATTGAAATGTTGGAGGGAGCTCTTTAAGAAGAAGAAAAAATATATATCAAACATATGAATAATAAAATGTCAATAACTACATATCAACAATTATTTCAAATGAAAAAGGAATACACGCTACAATCAAAAGATAAGTTTGCTGAACTGATAAGAAAATAACACCCTTACATATGCTGCCTACAAGAGAATCACTTCAGATCAAAAGACACACACAGACTGAAAGGAAGGGGATGGAAAAGATATTTCATAAAAATGGAAATAAAAATAAATCTGAGATAGCAATACTAATACTAGACAAAATAGACTTTTAAACAAAGGCAATAACAAGAGACAGAGAAGTACTCAGTAATCGTGTGTTTGGGTATTTATCCAAAGAAAACTGAAATAGTAATTTGAAGGGACACATGCATTCATATGTTCATTGCAGCATTATTTACAATAGCCAAGATATAGAGTCAACCTGGATGTCCATCAATGAATAAATGGATAAAAAAGAGGTGGTACATGTATACAATGTACTCAGCCTTCAAAAAAGAATGGAATCTTGCCATTTGCAATAACATGGATGGATCTAGAGGGTATTAGATGGATCTGGAGTAAGTCATACAGAGAAAGACAAATGCCATAGGATTTCATTTACATGTGGAATCTAAGGAACAAAATAAACAAAACAGGAAAAAAAACCTTACAGATACAGAGAACATTTAAAGGTTGCCAGATGGGAGGGCGTATGGAGGGTAGGTGAAAGAGGGAAGGGATTAAGAAGTACAAACTGATACTAACAAAATAGCCAGGTGGATGTAAAGTATAGCATGAGGAATATAGTCAATAATATTGTAATAACTAGATATGGTAGGGGATGGGTATGAGATTTATTGGAATGATCACTTCGTAAATTATATAAATGTCTGGTCACTATATTGTATGCCTGAAACTACTATAATATTATATGTCAACTATAATTGAAAAATACAAAAATATTTTTAAAAAATTGTCTTATTTAATCTTTATACCAATTCAAAGATGTAGATACTATTATTATCTTATTTTAAAGATTAAACAAGTAAGACCCTGAAAGTTTGAGCACCTTGTCCAAGGACACACAGTTTAAAAGAGGATGTTTTAGAATTTGAATCTACCTGTCTTATGACTTCAAAGCTGGAATGTTGTGATAAAATCTCTTATTAAAAATAACTTTTATTTTTTGCTTATGATGAACTTAATACTGTGCAGGTCATGGCTGTGCAGGGAGCAGGATAGGTGGAACTCATTTCTAGATTCAATAAAACCAAATTGAGTATATTGATGTGTAAATAATTCTAACACAATTAGATACAATATAAAGATAATATATTGGAGTCTTTTATGAGTTTTTAAATTTTATTATCAATAAAAGGGTTCTTAGAGAAATCCATGTTGATAATTTGCTGAATGGATTTCATATTCAGTCTAAATTAAAATTATTCTTATTTTTTAAAAATGACTTATTTCTTGAATGATTACTTTCGTCAGTTCCTAGCAGAAAACAGATGGCATGCCCAAATTAGGATGATTCTAAGAGAGTTTATTTACAAAAAAACTGTTTATAAAGGTGTGTATTAGGGATGGGGGGTAGGAGTAGAGTGTAGGGGAACCACAAGAAGTAGTGCAGCAACCTGAGGCTAGCAGCAGTGAATGAAGTGTTACTACACCTAGATCTGAAAGAATGATGGGAAAGAGCAGTTACTGAACAAACAAACAAACAAACAAAAATGTTATGTGGAGAAGGTCATCTGAAGAGGCATACTGATCCTGGATGGAGATATAGCTAATCCAAGGCCACCTTACAGAAAGCAAACCAGGAGGATACATACCCTGATCTCACTCTCTTCCCACCTCTTATCTTCTGCCAAGGCTTTCATTAACCAAACCCAAGGAGAAGTCAGCTGTCACAGGAGTCTTGATGTGGTCCTCATAGATCAGCCTAGCAATGCACAGAGCAAAGCAGAGAAGAATGGAGAGAGGATCTACAGGGACAAACAAAAATTCTGCAGCATAATGACACATATAAAAATGCATGACAGTGATTTTAGATGGTTGACTATTTCTATGAATAAAGATGTAACTTAGATACACAGTTTTTGTTAGGATGTGAGGAAAGCGACAGACACTTTGGCTTTCTTGGACCTATTTCTGGCGAGGGCATATAATAAAGCCTGGTTTGGGGCAACTATGTCTATTACTGCCAATAGAAAAGCTAGGCTCCTAGAGAATGTCTCAGGCAAGTGTCACAACACTCAGTCACCTTTTAGAATTAGGGTTACTTCTTACTGTGAAAAATGCAGTTTCACAAGGGAAACACCTAGTTATTCAGAATTTCCAAAGAAAAAACAGGTATCTGCCCATTTAGGCAGTCGCTAAAATAGTTTGATATAAAAGATTTCTTAGTACATTTCAAAACAAAAAAGCAAGAAAACTAAAAGAAACAGAAGAATTAATATTAAGTTGTGAACATTGGAGGGTCCTAGAAAGGTTCTGGATGGGAAGACAGGCTATACTAGGGTTATGAAGGGAGCAGAATAAAAAATAAATAAATGAAACAAAATTTGTTAGCACTCAGCTGGATGATATATCCAGATTTTAGTTTATTGTAGGATATATTGGCATGCCATCTATTTACAATATTCACATATTTACAATATTTTTCTGCCACCACATAGCCGAAAACGTATTTCTTCAAACATAAATTGATTTCATTTTAATTTTTCACAAATACACAATGTTCTAATTTGAATTTTTTCCTCTTGTATCTCCCTTTTCTTTGAAAAACGAGCATTACGCCTTTGCTAAGTAATACTCTGAACTCTTATGCAGGTGCCATTCTCAGCATATTTGCTGTCCCAGAGAATCTTTTATCCTACATATACCTTTTCTCTAAAAGTTCACTACCACTTCCTTTAGAGCTGTAATATATACACCCACTCCTTTGTATTTTTTTAAATCTTTAGCCAAGTAGGTCCAAAAATCTTCTTTATAAAGTATTCCAAAAGCAGGTTTTACAGAATCTGCTCCTTCATGTGCTAATTTCTTCAGGAGAGGTTAATTGTTGTGTCCAGAAGTTCCACTATAAATAGAAAAACATTTCTGTTAAGCCTAATTCTCAGACTATGGAAGGGAACTTGAAGGTGAGGCACTATAGTGACTCACCCTAACTCTCTTGAGTGCATTGGCAGCTAGGACCTCAAGCTGGATTCTCAGTTCAGTGTTTTTTATTATTACACATATTTTTCTTAGCATAGTTTTTTTCACTTAAAATGTGTAATTGATGACAACCCAGTTATAGGTTTGTTTTGTTTTGTTTTGTTTTGTTTTGTTTTGCCATATTCTTTCTTCATGCTTTCTTTGTGCTTCTTTTGCTCTCACTTGGAAATTCTCCATTCTCAAAAGCTTTTCAAATTCTATGTAATTTAAGTACTACTTTTTTAGTGAAGTCTGCTCTCTCATTCTAGGCCAAGGAGATTGTTCTTTATTCTGAATGCTTGCAGTGGTTAGTTATACCATTCCTTTTCACTTAATCAGATATAATACTGAATTGGGACTTTATCATCTTTCTAAAATTTGTTAATTTGTTTTAGAATTTGTTAATGCATGTGTATTTGTCTCTCAACTTGTGTATAAGCTCCATTTGAGAATATGTGTTATACTTCTTTGTATCTCTTACTATCTACCAGTATATTTCAATGCTGAGAGAATATTGGCCAAATAAATTAATAAAGTATGGTGGAAAGATGAGTGAAGAATATGTCAACATGGCAGGTGGAATGCATGAGTCATCTCCCCAAACTTCACTAAAATGACAGTAAAGAAATGACAAAGGTTTAAATCCATTCAACAGAGAAAAGAGATGTGAAGTGCAAGAGTTGTCATCAAAGTTTAAATATTATGACTTAGTAAAGGGTGGGTGGGCAAAAAATAAATGCCTATAGGAAGTAAGTAAAAGGAAACAAGTGGACTGTGCTGACAAATTTGGGGAAAACTCAGAAATCACAGGCAAGCTACTTTGAAGGTGTGGGTGTGGATAGAACTGAAATTTGGGAGTCTATTAAAGAAGCATTAAATTCAGAAATTTCAAAAAAAAATCCTCAGAAAGATGAAAAAGTGTTTTGTAAAATATGCAAAGATCAAGGAAAATTGTTTGCATATTGAAAATATGACAGCAGAACTAAAAACATTCTAATAGGATTGGAGGATAAAGTTGAAGAAATCTCCCAGGTAAAGAAGTGAAAAAAATAAAACTATGAGAGTTTCTATCTTTGACCAAAATAATTTTACAAAGGGAAATGGAGAAAATAAGGAGGAAGGAATTATCAAAGAAATAATACAAATCACTTTCCAGAACTAAAGAATATAAGTCTCTAGATTGAAAGGGTCTACCAAGTGCCTAGAATAGTGAACGTAGAAAAAGAAAAACAAACCAAGTCACATCATTGTGACATTTCTAAACTTCAAGGTTAAAGAAAAAAATTTAGAATTTCTAATGAAGGCAAACAAACAAACAAAACAAGAACCCACAAATGACAGAATTAAATAACATCAGCCTTCTCAACACAACATTGAAGACTAGAAACCAACGGAGTAAACTTTTAAATTTTTTCATAAAAATTATTTCCAGACTACATTTCTTCACCTAGTTAAACTACCAAGTAAGTATGTAGATAGAATGAAGACATTATAGACATGCATGTGTCATTTACCTCTCATGTAACCTTTCTGAGCAACTTACTGGAAGATGTTTTCCATCAAAATGAGAGAATAAAACCAAGAAGAGAAAGATATGGAACTCAGAAAAAGGGAACTCTACACAGAAAGAAAATAAAAAAATTTTCTAGAATAATGGTGATGTAAAGTCCCAGTATGACAATGATATAATAGACCTAGTGAGCAAATGGTCCAGATTGGAGCAAGAGAGGAGAGAGCTTCAGAGGTAGTGGATCCTTGAGGGAGAAGAGAAAAACATAATGGTTTATACATGTTTAATAATATTGAAAGGAGTTTTATAACTGTCAGAGAGTTGGACATTAATTAGGGATAAGTACATAGAGAACAAAGATAGTGACAATTATTGTAAGAAAAATAAAAATTTTATAGGAAAGAAAATGCGATCAGAATGTATTACATGTCTTATGCATGAATGACATTTATACTATAATAATAATGTAAACATTAAAGATAGATTTAATGAAATATTCAGTATTGGCAAGATGGCAAACACATGTGTGTATGCTTGGTAAAGGTTTTATATAAGAAAGTTAAATTTTATCTTATTCTTTAATATAAGCCAATAGAACATCTATAAAGGAGAAACATTAAGAAATAACAGTATAAGTATTATTCAGAAATATAAAGTAAGAAGCAGAAGAAATAGTTGAAAGAGTGGTAAGTAGCTACCTCTGGGCAGACATGAGGCAGATGACTGTTATTTTTTATTATGAGACTTTTGGTACCATTTGACCTTAAAATGACCTGATACACATACACATATTTTTGATAAAATAGAATTTTAATTTTTAATAAAAAATGTAAAAGAAAAAAATAAATAGGAATGGCAGTATAAGGCATGTACATACATAGAAATATATAATGAAGTAGGAAAGAGGCCAGAGGGCTGTTGTGGTAGATGGCTGAAGGCAAGGGATGAATTTCCTTTCCTCCCGGTGTGTTTTGCCAAATTCAGGTTCATGGGTATGTGCTAATTCATCTGGGTCAGTCTCCAGTGAGAAGTGTGGCATAAGACAGGGTAGAATAGGAAAGTCTGAATGGAAGTGGGGGTGGTTCTTACTGAAAGGCTTACTTAGACTTTAGCAGTAGGTAAGGCTCTGGGTAACTGGCATCTCCAAGAACGTGATAGTCCTGCCGAAAGTTGCTATAAATCAGATTTCATGTGATAGTGTTTGGCAAAAATATATATGATGATGAAAATAGTCTAACTGTTATAAACTATAGGGTAAAAATCAGCCTCCTGATCATTATTTTGGAGAATCTCTAAGTTCTCAGAAAGATCTCGGAACACAATTAGTAGCTATGACATTTATCATCTTATTGATATTGCTTTACTCCCTTTCAAACTATTAAAATTTTATATTAATTCCACTCAAGCTGAAAAACTTCATCAGAGTGTCTCATGAGGGTTCTGGTCCTGAGACAAGATTGAATTATGAATGACACCTCTAGTAGAATCTTGTTCATTTCTCATTTTTAAACTTATCTCACATTTTTTAAAAGTAGATTTTTTTTCTCCTAAGCAATCCTGGGATATGAGCAGTTAGTGTATATGTATATATGTATACACACAAAATATATGTTATATTATATATACTATATATACAAAGAGAGACAGAGAAACAGAGAGTAAATTGGCTATTAATTTTATTTGTATGATATTGTTGACCTACTTTCTAAAAATATAAGCTAGTTCTTTAAGGAAAACATCTTATAACCAGTTATACAGGGCTTGTTGGTATGGGATTCTTAATGAAGCATTATAACTTGGGTAATAATCCCGAGTCAGAGACTCTGAGTTTTATCTTATTATTAAAAAATCTGGAGAAATCTCTTGTGCTTTCTATGCTTAATTTTTCATTAAGGATAAAGTTGATAATATTTAGCCCTGTTAATGTCACATGCTGATTGTAAAAGATCAGTGATAAATATGACAATACTTTGAGATCATGGGAGAAAAATTACAATTAAATTGAATAAAATATTATAATATTGTGTACAAATTCCTAAAATATTTCAAACTCCTTTCTCTCTTTTTTCTTACATATTTAATTAAACTTGGGAAAAAAAGATAAACATATATTTATTGCTCACCTACTATGTTCCAGGCTTTTGTGTTCAATTTGTTATGTTTATTACTATTGAGCATATAATCAAAATATCTTTTGCATGGTAAAAACAGTATTTCTTTGAGTAAGAGGTCATTTGTAAAATAATATTTCTAGTAGTAAAATTCCCTTTTGACTATTCTAAATATCTTTAATTGCAAAGTAGAATAGATGTAAGAAAAAAATATATGGTTGACATCATGGATATAACGCTTCCTGATTTATTATTAACCTTTTAAAATAGGAACCATTTTCCTTTTAGAATGGAAATTTGTGCTAGAGAAGACAAGAAATACCTTCTGTTATATCTGATTGATCCGGCCTCATTTAAAAGCCACACGCAGCAGTTCTTATGGGAAAGGATGTGAAATCTAAGGTATGGCTGGTCTGTTGAGTATCTGTTTCTTGATAGTGTTGGTGGTCACAAACTTATTGATTTCCATCAGAGGAAATGAGTTAACAGGCTTCGAGATGCTCTCTTTCTATTGTTAAAGCTCTTTCACTATCATTCTTGCATGAATTCCCAGAGCAGAGCTGAATAAGGTCATGTGCTTTGTTATTGGGGTTATTTTGAATGCACACTGGAATTTAACTGACATTAAAAATGCCCCGTTTAACAGGATTGTGTTCAAATGCCCTGAAGATTAATTTTGTTGGTGAACATAAGATAAATTTACTCACTTTTGATAGACCACTTCCTATAAAGACTCCCCTAATTGGCACCCAAATAGCTTAAAAGAGTGAATGAAACTACCCATATACAAGTAATTTGTCCCAGGAATCCTAATCTCTAGAGTTCCAAAACACCAATGACAACATCAAACAGATGTAGGATTGCTTGATGTCTGGTCTGAATGAATATTCCTCCAAAAGGAACCACACAAGTCAGACAGCCCTTCTCTGCAAGTAGTTTTCAAAAGGGTAGATGTTAACTTCTCAGAAGAATGAGCATATTAGAGCAGAAATGGAGCCTTAGAGCATGACATAGTGGGAGGAAACCCAGAGATCAGCAGTGGGTCATGCGAGGGTACACATTGCTGGTTAATGGTGGAGCCTGAGTCTCCTAAATTCTCCCAGTCTACTGACTTTTCAACTACACCAAAAAGATGATCTTATTATTAGATATGTATTTTTCCCCAAGAAAGAACACTAAAAGATATTTTCTAAGTTCTCATAGTAGTGGAAAACAATCAGGGAAAGAAAGAATTCCCAAAGGTTTAGCTTAATGATTTTTCCACTTGTCAATTTGTTGACCTTTAGATTTTAAAATATTTTTCAGTAAGAGGGATAACTAATAACTTCCCAGCCCTCTTAGTGGAAGTCCAGAAACCATGTTTGTACTATAAGACTCTGCCCCTATATCTCTCTATTGACTCAATCAGAAAGAGAGAGTTTATCCATATTTAGCCAATCTTATTGATTGTCTTCTGAGAGTTTGCAATAGAGCTTATGGTCTGCTTTTGCTGAATGAGAGGTAGTCTTCTGTAATTCATGCATGGATAAATAAAGAATTGTGTTCAAATTTCTCCTGCATCTTATCTCTCAGTGGAGAGATACCTGGAAATCTCAGAGAAAGGCAGAGGTGAGAAATTATGAGGAGGGAGGGAGAGGGAAAAGAGAAGGAGGAAAGGAGGAATGGAAGGAGAGGGAGATGGGAAGGAGAGTGGGGAAAAGAGAGAGAGAGAAGAGAAGAGAAGAGAAGAGAAGAGAAGAGAAGAGAAGAGAAGAGAAGAGAAGAGAAGAGAAGAGAAGAGAAAAAAGAAGAGAAGAGAAAAGAGAAGAGAAAGGGAATATCATTGCCTTAGTTCCTGAGAATTTTCTCGTATCTAGTCCTTATAAGACTTTCCCCCCCTACTCTTGAAATCCATGAGATAACCTTTTAATAACCCCTTTTAAAAAATTAGGCTGGTTCAAATAGACTTCTATTTGCAACCAATGAGACATATATAAAACAAAAACTACTTTAAGATATTTGTTAAATTCCTATTAGACAGCTTAAAGTTATAGTTTTTGAGTGCCAGAATTTTAATTGAATTCCACTGGGAAGCTTTGGTCAACATTTTGGCTTCTAATAAATGACTGCAGCTTTTCCTGGTAAAATAACATCAGATCCACAGTCTAGCTCACAGGCTGGAATTTTAATGGCTGGAATCACTAACGTTCAGCTTCTCTGTGGTGATCTCATGAAAAAATATGATTGGAATACAATCTTTTCACTCTAAGGAAGATTATTTAGTTAGCCCAAGTCTACATGATTCCATTCAAACCATGCTAAACCAAAGTATTATTTTATAATTTCTTTGTAGTTTAGTTAGAGGAACAGTGTTCGCTTTTGTAATAATGATGTCATTTCCAGTTTTTGTGATAGCCAAGATATTCAGAGATTCATTTAAGTATGACAGGAAGACCAATATTGAGATTGGAGCTCAATATTAACAGTGGTGTTAGAGGGGTTTCAGAAATCGGTATTTTTGATCATTCGAAATGGAAGCAAAGCATTTGTGATAGTGTGGGCTCTGAAAAAAATATTTGTGGGTAGATATTTCCTTGTTTTATGAAGCTATTCTCATTATATTTTCCAAGTTGGTTTCCAAGATTTTCATCAGAAAATAGAGCTGTCTATTCTAAGTCAGGTAAACTATGTCCTGTCCACAGGGGCAAAATGAAGGTTGTTGGTTTGTAGCATTCCAGACTTAAAATATCAGTCTGTGGAGAGAAGCTTGTGGAAGGAAGCTAGCATTCCTCTGGGTTTCAAGAGTCAATACTATTAAAAATGAAGAGGTGATACAACACATAGTTTCTCTCTCTTGCCTTATTAGGCAGGACTGGCCTAATAAGTGGAATTTCAAGTGACCTACTGGAAAAGTCCTGCAAGAATTTTAACAAATCTTTAGTAAAGTTTTGAGCAGGCTAGAAAGCCTAATATTTAGGTGAGACATGAACTTGTCAGTATGATGTATTTGAGAGAAACCCAGAAAGGCTCACTTATCCCAAATTGTCTTCTCCACCAGCAATATACCTGTAGTTCCATAAGAGACTCAGTTTTGCCCCATTAACACATAAATAACTATGAAATTAGTGACTCTCAAAAGAAGTCATTCACAGACTATGAATTCAAATCTGAGACTCTTTTAAACCTCATGCTTCATCCTTCTTAAAATTCTAGTATAGTTCCTATCCTCTTCCCCTACTATTCCAGGTATCATAACTTTCAGAGGTGTGGAAGTTGGGGACAATGAAAACTACTGATCTAACCCTTGGTGTGACTTTCTAGAATTGCTCTCTTCAGTTATAACTAAATAAGATTAGAATATTAAAGACTAAATATTTGAATGGGAAAAGAAGGAAGAAGGTAAAATTTTGATACTGGGAAGAGCAATTTTGAAGGAATAGTTTTGAAGATGATCCATGGTGGGCAGGCATGGGTGGATACGAAAGGAGGATTCCTGTGCTGTCAGTTTTGAGGATGCCAGGATACAAACATGGGGGTTCAGTTTTCTCCCAGAAGTAGGAGGATAGGAGAGGCTTACAAACAGGAGAATAGAAAGATTTGATGATAAATTAAGGGTGCTTGACAAGTTTGCCTGGGGTTTTTCCTGCTTCTAGGTGAATGGAAAGGGCAATCTATTAGAGTGCTGACATAGATTTGTTCTGCTCTGGAAAATTATTTTTCTTTGTGAATACTAACAGAGCATGCTGATCTCTGTAGAGGGAGTGAGCTGGGCACTTTTAGATAAATGGTTTTGATATTTGCATATTATGTTCACCCATGTAAACCAAATTTCATTGCTCAGTATCTTCTTCCTAAATCTAGACACACTGTTGCTGGACCTAAGTGTGGGGAACCTTGGACTTGTTTGTACAATAAATTTGAGAAGCTCCCATGATGCAGAGTTCTTGGCTGACTGGTGATACCTAAGGTGTGTTCTACTTTAGACACACATATTTTCTGAAGCAGGTCTTCAAAGAAGCTTTAGAAAACAAAGAGTTTGAGAGACTCTACAGGGTCAATGAACAAACAAATGTTTTAACAGTTAGTTAATAGCTACTAAACTAATGGAAACCAACAATCAGTTCTCTAGAGTGGTTCATAATTCTAGCTGATCATCAAAATTGACTATGAAGATTTAAAAATATAAAAGCATAAACTATATAGATGTCTAATTAATATACTGTATACTTGAAACTAATTTAAATAAATAAATTTTTAAAAGTAAAAAATAAAAATAAAAATATAAAAGTATAAAAATAAGGAATGCTTATGGAAAACAAAGCTATAAAAGACTATACATGTAAAAAGTAAATGTCCCCTTCATCTCTTCTGTCCCCAAATATCTTGATCCTTAGCTATAACTCTTATTTATAGTTTCTCCAGAAGTTTTCTGTTTGCAAACAGAGCAGATAGATAGATGATAATTTTTATTGTATAAATGATATCATGCCCTTCATACTATTTTGCATCTATGTTTCCCTCTACCAATCAGTAAATATAGATAACTTTTATCCTATATAATACTATATCTTATAGTCTGAATTGAAGAAAGCTCAACAGCTTTATCTTTTTATATTGGAAATATGTGAGAGAAATAAAGGCATATGTCATTTGTTTTCTAACTTTACCTGAAGGGCTTGTTCAAACAAAGACTGCTGGTCATACCCTTCCCACTTCTCAATGGAGAAACTTTTAACAAGAAATATACCTTTTTATTTTACATAGGTTTCCAGGAATGTATCACCATGATGCTACATACACAAGATGAAACTGAACTGGGCAGTTACAGCTATTTATTTTCCCATGGTGGAATACAGAAACACATGCTGTGAATGTGGTCCTTCTTATATCTTCTTCTTCTTCTTCTTCTTTTTTTTTTTTTTTGCAGTTTGTTCTAAGCAAGGGTAAATTTACTAAAATGTGAGGTAATGGGTGTAGAGTCTTCACACTCTTTTCTTGTACTTGCTCCCAACCTCTTTCCGTGTCCTTTTGCAATAGCTTGAGTAGGTTCTCCACCTACAAGCATTTTACTGCTCGCATTCTTTTATTTATCCTCCTCACTAGCAACCTCTTCCTTGTTCTTTAAGAAAGTACTTTTAAATAGTTGAACTCTTTAGTCCACCAAGAAATGGACTGATATATGCTGTTAGAGAGACTGGTTTATAGGCTGTTTTAGTCCAGAGAGATTAAACAGGATGACCTCACTGAAAAAGAAACCACACTTAATAGCTTTAAATGGGACTGCTCTTAACTGGGTCACCCTGAGCCACTGCACACACCTCTTGTTTCAAGTGAATGTAGTGGTTTGGGTCAGAATGGGTTGTCAGTGAGATAGTTTAAATGCCTTTTTCTTTCAGAGATGAACAAACACCTTATGATGTAAGCAGAATGAAGAACTATGTAATAGGTTTTCTGATGTTCAGTCCAAAACACTGGATCCTATTGCCAGTACATCTAGGGAAACTGATAGATGTTCTTTCTCTGCTTCTCTCAGAAAGAGGAATGAGAAACTTATAGAACACAGTTCTTCCAAATAGAGACTCCATCCAAAGTTCAACTACATTTATCCTTAATTAGGGATCTCAGCTGGATAGTATACAGTATAAAGTAACAGTAAAGGCTATGTCCTTTAAGTCAGAAGGACCAGATCTCTACTCTAAGCTTCACTCTCAAGCTTGTTGTTGGGGTCAAATAATAACTTTATACAAGAACTTGGAACACAGAAATACTGAATATTTTTTTTGGTTAGCTTTTACATTGAAATGGAAGTGCCTCTGTTAATAGACAACTTAAAGAACTCTGGGACATGTCCCAAAATACATGGTCCAATTTTTAACTAAACCAAGACTTCTAGAAGCAGTTTTCCTAAATCTCTGACTCCATGAGTGATACTGACTTTCAGTAGCTTGCCTTGCCTGTCTTCTGAAGGGGAAACAGATTTTGCTAACATTAGGAAGTCTTCAGTATTAATAGTCATTGCTTAGAGTTCTTTCCCCCTGGCCAAATCGCTGACTCAATACTTCCTGTGTTACAAAAAGGAAGTAGCTGAAAGGCACCTGTTAATGAGACAGAAGTAACACAGTATGTGTGTGTGAGAAGCTAAATCCCATCCTTGAAGTGGATATGTAAATCACCACATAGAAAAATAAGCCTCACTGTGTATCAACTTTCTTAAAATGTTTAACTTTTATTTTGCTTTAAAAGTGTGGATTTTTTTTCTTTTGTTCTTTCTTTCTTTCTTTCTTTTTCTTTCTTTCTTTCTTTCTTTCTTTCTTTCTTTCTTTCTTTCTTTCTTTCTTTCTTTCTTTCTTTCTTTCTTTTTTTAAAAAATATTACCCTTAAGAAGCATTTGGTAAACAAATAAATTACTCTAATAAAAAGATTTATTTTCCATAGATTTTTTTGATAATTAAAATTATTAAATTTGAATAGTCATCAATTTAGTTAAAAAGTTCTCCAGTGTTACATCTAATGTTGAAGAGATGGAAAAAAGAGCTTTGTAAGAAGAGTGAATGGTATGTTTCATTCCAATTTAGAAACTGTTTCTGAGCACAGCCTTTACTAATCCAGCAGGGCAAGGTCTGTGGCCTTAAAAAAAAGACAAACAAGGCAGGTTTCTTCACTCTTTTATTTATTTAATCAAGTATGTAATTAATACACATTTATTAGATGCCTGCTATGTGCCAGACTTTGTGCTAGAAGGTGGGGATATAATCCAGGGAAAACCAGACATAAAGAGGTAGAACAGGATAGATTCTACATCTGAGGTAAGAACAGAGAATTGTAGAAACAGAGGAAGCAGTGACTAATTGCCTGTGGTCAAGGAAAGCTTCAACCAGAGGAACTGACTCCAGACCATGTCAAAACAACACATTTTGTGGTATGACATCAACCAGTTCCTGTATTCTGATTCCTGACGGACCCATCTTTTGCTTCTTCTGATCATTTCCTTTGGTTGGAGAGTCCACCTGAAGATTATGTTCTATTCGTACTCTATTTATCTGTATATTCGTAGAATCTGGACCAGGATAATGTGCCTAGCACATAAAAATTCCCCAACCAATGTAAAGCTGAAATGACTATGGCTCGTGGCTTCAGTAAGCTTTCAATATCATTCCTTTATGTATAGAATAGACCTTCCTTTTTGTATTATTTAACCCCACATTTCTCATCGATTTTAACATTAATGATAAATTATTTGTTGCAGATTTTGGTGTCCCACTTTCAGTCAGAGTCCTGTCTATAAGCAATGAATCCTGGGCTGCTGCAATTCTGTTGTCTCCTCCTGATTCCTGGCACACTGTTACAGTCTCCTCATTGCCCTGGGTCTATGGGTTTATCCCTTAAGATACCAAGTCGGTTCTTGGATACCCTTATAATTCCTAGGGATTTTCAGACTACTTCTAAATCAGATAACCTACTGATTTACTCCAGGGTGATAATCCAAAGGCATCTTGAATTTTAGGGCCCTGAACTTCTAATATTTTGTGTGTGTTTGTGGAAAATTATCCCTGGGTAGTTTCAAGGAACACTGAATCTGATCACATTGCTTTATGAACTAATTCCTTTAAATAGCTCCAGACTAGAGCATGGATGCTCCTTCCAAAACCCATCTAGCCTAAGAATAGGATGCTCTATTTAATACTAAGATGAAGGCATATGCCAGGGTAAAGGGGATTAAGTTCTCCAAAGAAGTGAAAATAAATTATTGTTGTATTCAAAACTTACTGAATACATGCTGTTTATCATGCACTGAGCTATTTCTGATCTTCCATCATTTTTAGTCCTGGCTAATTAAGACCAACAGTTTCCACAAGATATATTTGATAGGAGACATTTCACAGTAGGTTCAAAAGTTCAGTACAAAAGCCCTAACACTGTCCATTCTTCCTGAATATCACACATGTTTACCCTTCTTTTCAGTCTTCTTTCCTGTCCACTAGAACATAAATAAGTTCCTTGAGGGAAGCACCTTCCTCGTTCACTGGTATATCCTCAGCATCTAAGAAAAAAACAGGTATACACTGGTGCTTAATAAATGCTTGTGGATTGTGACTTTGTTTGCCAAATTGCTGACCTTGAAAATCTGAAACTCTTAATTTATTCTTTCAAAAATAACTCATTTTAGGTTAAGATGTCCTGACTTGGTGATGATGGTGTTGGTGGTTGTAATGACGATGAAGATAGCTAGCATTTACTAAGTTAAAGTAGTTTACTAATTTCTTACAGTAGCAAAATAATAATAATAATAATAATAATAATAAATGGCTCCTAATGAATTGTGAATCTTGGAATTTAAACTTGTAAAATGTGTTTCTACAATGACTCTGGACTAGATTATGTGATTTGCTTTGCTCAATAGGACATCAGCAAACACAACACAAACTGAGGCTTGAGTATGCATTGAGTCTTGCCCTCTTAGAATACTGCTGCTGCTGAACAAGCCCAGGCTAGCCAACTTTAGGATGAAATAGTGTATGGAGAGAGAGAGAATTTGGAAAGAGATCATCCCAGCCATTCTGGCCTATTCACCTATACCACCTGAGTCCTTTGCCATGTGAATGAGGCTATCTAAGACCAGCCAGACCTAGCCAATGTGTTAACTACTGTAAACTCATGAGTGAGTTCAGCTGTTGCCACGTGGAGGAAAATAACTACCCGGATTAGCCCAGCCCTAAGAGCCAATCCATAAAATCATGAGCAAATAAACTTTAAGCCATTAAGTCTTAGAGTGACTTGCTATACAACAATAAGTAATTGATACAGTTACTATGAGACACTGAGGCATTTCACTCACAGGATAACACTCTAAGGTACATACTATTATTATCCCCACCTTATATATGAGAAAGCTGACATTTAGAGAGGTTAAATAACTAGTCCAAGCTAACATAGGTAGTCATGAGGAAGCGTAAATGCAAATCCAACTCTGCTTGATTCTAGAATCTGGTTCTTAACCACTGCGCTATTGCTTTAGTGATGACCTTTGTCAGTATGGCCACATCTAGGGTTTAGCCCCTGCTTCCTTAAATAGGCTTATCCTATACTTGGCTCCTTATAGAGCTTTTGCCTACTACAACAAAAGGTGATCAAACTTTGATACTAGAGATGTTTTTGTACATACAGCAAAATGAGATGAAGCGTTCAGACAGTTTATCTTACAAATGATCCCAAGATATTGTCAGACAGAGTACAAAGAGTTTAGTCTTTTATTATTTTTACTTTATTTCTTCTTTTATTGTTTTTAGTAGTTATAGAGGATTGTCAACTATTGGAGGCAAATGGAATATTGTGAAGTAAATGGAATTATGCCAATTCTACAATTCATGCAAATGACAGATTCTACAGCTTAGCAAAACATTAAATGTTTCTGTCTTAATGTTTTCAATGTGCTTAATATTAGTAACATAAAATGTGGTCTAAAAAAGACCATTCAGTCTTGCAATATTTTTGTTGTTGTTATCAGTAGATGCTGATAGAGGAAGTCAAGAAGCTGGGATTATTTATCTTTCCGAAAAACTGTGGGCAATAGGTTGATATTCTATCAGCACAAGAATTTTCATTTTGAAAAGCAGGAAGTTGCTTCAAGGTCTATGTGGGGGCATTTCTTAGACTTCCTTATCCGAGAGGCACACAGTTTTTTCCAAGACTAGTCTTCGAAATAAAACGTTATTACCTAAGAGACTTTAGCAAATAAATTTAGTATTAATTTCAAATTACAGTATATGTCAAGGATAAAACCAAACCATCATTTGTAAAACTATGGAGATGATAGAAATCTTTGTAAAACTGTCTATCAGTAGAGAGTTATAAATCAATAGAAGCTGCTGAGTGCTTGAACGCTATTATTTGGGGACTTCCCTCAATGTGGGAAAAGCAAGGTTTCTGGAAGCCATTGGCAGAGCTATTGGCTTTTGGCAGTGATTATTAAGAAGAAATACTTATATATGTACTTGTTTTCATCCAATATATTATATTACAAGGCTGTAGGGAATGAAATTTATAGCCTTGGAAATGTGAACATGTAACACAAGTATTGTTAGATCTGTTTCAGTCTTATAATCTCAGAAATTATAAGTTATCACAATCAGCCTTGATTTTAAAGCTTTAGTTTTCTCTGTAGATCTCTGGCCGTTTAGTTTTCTTTAAACACTTCTGTTGAAAAGGAAATCACCACTTGATAAGCCAGTCTATTTAGAATGCCTTTGTTGTTACGAATCTATTCCACCTAATAAACTTAAACCTTCACGTATATCTGCTCTTTAGAGTGCTTTTTAATGGATGCAATTTTCTTCTGTATGGGAATCTTTTTTCTTTATCATTTTAGACATCAGTCTCTGGATGTAAAACATAAAAACATAATATTTCTGAAGTAGTCTCAACTGTGCTAATAGAAAATAGATTAGGTTATGATTCTCTAATCAACAAAATCTATAATCAACAAAATAAACTAGATTATAATTTGTAATCAATATAACTGAAATCCCAGTGGCTCATTTCACATGGCCATTTTAGGTGTGAACTGGGATCTCTATGTTGTCACTGTCTTCCTTGCTCTGGCACCCAGGCAGATAGAGCAGCCACTATGCATACATTGCTAGTCACGGTGACAGAAGGAAAAGAACACATGACAAGGCTCATACTAGATCTTCTGCCCGAGGCTTGCCCTCTTGAAATAAGTAAGGGACAAACCTTACTTCTGCTTACATTTCTTTGTCCAAAGCAAATCACATGACCAGGACTGAATTCAATAGGACAGAAAAATATATTTTCTTCATGTGTCGAGAAAGAGAGAGAGAGAGAGAGAGAGAGAGAGAGAGAGAGAGAGAGAGAGAGAAGTTTGTGAATTCCTTTGTCACAGAATACAGCTAATCTTACTAGAAATATCAGGGTCTAATGAACATAGGCAAAGATTTATTCTTTTATTTTTTAAGCCATGTTAAAATTTTGGCTTATATATTCATATTATTGTAAACCATTTGTTGGCATGAGTTACTGTATCAACATAAATTCCTAGTAGGATATTAAATAATTGATACTGTAAAATTTAAAGGTAGAATTTTACATTTATCATCATTAATTTCATTATTTATTTCAGTATGATGCTTATTTCTCTGTTAGGTATCACTTCCAACTTGCCACCAGTATAACCAGCAAGTCTCTGATGTTTTTGTTAAAATCAGAATAAAAGTGTTGGGAAGAGTAACTTTGAATGTGGATCCTTGTGATTGTTCACTTGTGATGACACCCTTGGAACAAGTTGACATCAAATAATTAATCAATATTCTCTTGGCATAATCATTCAGCTGTTTGTGTTTAAACAGCTGTTTATATTCAGCTAATGTACCTTAAAGGACATATTTTCCATCTTAAAGAAAAGATGGCTGTTTTATTTTGATTTTGCATATAATGGCACATGATAACACTTAACATAAATGATTTAATGTAAAGTGGGTTTGCTGCTTTTTTTCATCCTTTGGACTTTTTACTGATGTAGCAATACATACCCATAAATATTTCCAAAAATATGTAAAAAAAGTAACTTAATTAGATGTTAAATAAAACCCATAGTTTGACTCTAATTAGGACCTTTAATAAGAAGGCAGATTTTTTAGGGAAAATGTCTTAAAAGAAGTAAATATGCATGTGACCTTTTGACAATCCTCGTGAAAAGTAGATTTTACATACTCCACCTTGCAGTTTAGGTGTCAGGGAATCAGTAGCACCTTAAAAATAACAGCAACAGAATAATGGATGGGAGGAAAAAATAAACACTGTTAACAAAATAGTTTATTAAGGAAGGAAGTAAAATAAAGCACTCTGAACCAGTCATGTTCAGAATAAATATAGAAAAGCACATTTCCAGAGATACACTAGGAAAAAAACCAACCCAAATATACTGAAAGAAAATCAAGGATAGAAATAATAGCTAAGTGGGCTGAGATATTATCTATTGTTCAGAGGAAAGAACCTTACAGAAGGATAAATGTTGAAAAAAAGAACTGAAGTGAGGAAAGAAAGCACTTTGGCCAAAATGTATATATAGTAGATTAGACTCTCCCAAATCTAAAGTGGTATGAGAAGGCCATTATCCTATTTAAGGAGTGATTTAGAGGGATTTTTATAGTAGATTACAAAAAGCATTACCAGTTTTTACTACAGCTGACGTAAACAGACCATTTTAGTTTAAGAAAAAACTGTATCTTAAACTAAGTCTTTGTCTTGCTCATCTTTTTTTTTATTGTTAAAAATTATTGGGGTGACATTGATCAAAGAAATCCAATAAGTTTTAAGTGTACAATTAAACAGTATGTCCTATGCTCTTCTTTTTTTTGAGTGAAGGTATAGATACTCTTTGAGCCACATGTTAAAAAGATTGTGTAATTGTTTTTGTAATATTTCCAGTAAACATAGGCTTTCATACTCCTTTAGACCAGCACAGCAGGTCTTTTACAGTCTTTCTGTAAAAGACTAAATAGTGACTATTTAGGCTTTGCGAACCACATGGTCTATCTTGCAGTGACTCAACTCTGCCATTATAGCACTAAAGTAGACATAGACAGGACATAAATGAATGAGTGTGATTGGATTCCAATAAAACTTTATACAAATAGTTGGGAGGCTGGATTTGGCCCTTGGCCTGTAGTACCTCAACCCCTTCTGACACCTGCTTTCTATTTGTTTATCCAAGAAAATAGTCCTTATTGTCAATATTACTGACTTTATTATGTTGATTGGTCCTCAATGAAACAGGTGAACTGTGTACTTTCAGCCATTTTAGAGCTATGCTGGCTTTTTTTCAGAGAGGGCTTCAATATTCTAGACATGTGAATTAACGATTTTCTTTTTAGAGGTTTAAAAACTCCACTTTAAGATGAATTTAAAGCAATCATGCAACTAAAAGGAAAAAATATTTATTTTCTATTTATTTTGTATATCATTCAGAAATACAATTATGTTATGAATAAAGAAATGTTGATATTTTCAGCTTCCCTGCTTCTATACCAGACTCTACAGCCCCTTAGTTTATCAGTGCTAATTTGGATGCTGGTTTTGAGTGAAAGTGAAATAAGTATCTTACATATAAGCACTAAAAGATACTCTACTGATCTCGGCAACAAGAAGTGATTGTTTTTAGACTGACATTATCTCTAAAAGATGGAGAACAGATAAAGTAATATTTGCTACTCAAATTGACTAGACTGTATAGCCTGTAATTTTCTTTGACCACTAGAATTCTGTAGAAAGTTTTATATTTAAAAATACTTCTAAAACATTTTTCACAAAGGATTATTTTATTTTATTATTGTCCTTTCTACTCAAATATCTATTGTTAAAGAATGAGCATTCGTTTTTATTAATTGGGAAAAAAACCCCAAGTAACTAATACTGGAAGCATTATTTCTATAAAAAAATATTTTCATCCTTTTTATTTTACCTCTGTTTTATAATCAGATGCAGATCTCTAATAAACCAATGAGTTTTGAAAGGATAAATAATTTAAAATGGGTTAAAAGGAAATGTAACTGAAAACTAAAACAGTTGAAAAAAAAGAAAAATATAATGTTTCATAAGAAAACTGCTTCTCTTTTTTATTCTAATTTATGGATCACTGGGTTTATCTGAATGCAGTGATTTGCAGTGCATTTTTGTTTCTTGGCACCTGAAACTTTGACTTCGCCTTTAGGTAATGTCTTGAGGAAGAGAGAAAAGGCAAAGAGACTTACCAAATAGCTATTGTTTTGATGCCATTTAGAGTACAAAATCAACAAATTCTACAAGATCATTGTTATTTAAAAAGTGTCAGATTTGCATAAGATGGAGTCTTAAATCTAATGTCATGCTAAAACTTGCCAGGAAAAGAGCTGGAAAATATGAGCCCTTTATATAGGGAGGAATGTTTGGCAACTTGTGGTTGATAGGGTAAAATTCCAAGAGGAAGAGATAGTGCTAGTTAAACATGAGCCGCAAATCATCCCCTCCCATCTCCCCTATCTTGTGTCTTCAACTTCTCCCACCTGGGAAATTACCCTTTCTCAATCTTGAATTCCACCTTAAGCTACTGTCTAACCTCCTGTCTTTTTTCTTTTCCTTCCAGGTAAGTTTCTAAAGAGAAAAGTCTTTATTCAGTCTCTACCATCTTACCTCCTCATCTCATTGCATTTGTCTTTCATTCTTACAATGGAAATTTTGCCAAATCTGGTGGGCCCTTTCAGGTTGCCTCTTCTGTTAACATAGAGGCATGTACTGCTTCTTTTATTCAATTCATCTTATTGCTAGACTTGGTTAGTTATTTGCATGTCTACCTCTTTCAGTAAGATATATACCCTGGAAGGGCCAGGATGACATTTAATTTGAAATCTTAAGGTAATCAGTGCCTGGGCCACATAAGTGCTTAAGAAATCTTTGTTAAGTAAATAGATTTTCCCTATTGGACTGTAAGCGATTTTCAGGAATGCAAATGTAACGGCATTTATATAGACGTGTTATTGTTGGTTTGTTTAAATGATGTGGCCGCTTTCCATATGGTTTGGGTTTCAGGGACTCATTTCCTGGTTTTTGTTTGTTTGTTTGTTTTTTAATGATTTCTTGCTCCAAAACGATTTTGCTCTGAATTCCCCTTCAGATTCTGTCCCTGCTCTTGCACGAGGTCTCAGACCTACAGGAGGCCTCCCAGTTGGGTCTGGTGGTGATGCCACCATTGCATTGTTTGCCTAACCACCCTGGTGGTTCTGTGTTTGAAGGGGAGGAAGCAGCTACAAGAAAACCCTAGAGAACCCAAATGTGGCTTCCATATCCAGGCAGCTGGGCTGACTCAAGTAGAACCATGGTCATAAACTGAAAGAGCAGCTGCTACCCAGCTTTCCCAGGGAACATTCTCATCAGATGTGCCCATTGCTGTACTTAAGTTTTTAAGATTGTTATAAGGCAATATTTTAAAATTCTGGAAGATTAAAGAAAAAAATTCTTCCTCTTACTTTCATACGTAAATTCTTTTGTGTAGTCCTTGACAATCTTTTTTTTGCAATCATTTTTAAAAATATGATTATTTTCATAGCCTCTACTTTTTTCACTTACTAAATTGTAAGTATTCTTCTCTATTGCTACATAATCCTATCATCATTATTTTAAATCAGGCCACTTTTATACATTTTTTTTTTAATGGGGAAATTTTGAGGTATATATGGCATCCTGAAAAAGGTTTTTGAAGACTTTGGTCCCACTATTATCCATGATGCTGATGGCCCTGGCAATTACTGTGATGCCAGGTAATTAGGCAGTCTCACACAGCAGCTACACCCTGTGTTTAGTGTTTCTTCAAGTGGAAGTAAAGGCTACCACATGGGTCAGATATCTTTTCTGGAGCAACATTTACATAATTTTATTTAGTGATTTCAGCCTCAAGAGATTATTATATATGTAGATGGAGATTTTATGTACCAGAATATTTAGTTCCATGCTTTTTTTTATATTTATGATATTGGCAAACTAGTCATAATCTAAAATGCTCAACAATAGGGGAATAGCCAAGTAAGAATATAATAGAATAATTTGAAACTAAATATAAGCAGAAGTAAAAAAAGAGAAGAGAAGATAAGCATTTCTGTGTAGGTCAAATTAAACAGCAAGTGTTAAATGAACTCCAGATGAGGTTCCAATTGTTCAGAAAACCAAGGCAAGTTCATTTTAAATAATTTGGGGAGCATTGAAGAGAGGTAAAGAATCATTTTCATAGACACAGTTGAGTAAATACGGTGTGAGAGAGATGAGAATTCAGTGATGCTCTCTGTCACTACAGTATCTTTCCCAGAGACTAAAAAAACTAAGAAGTTCCATGGTCATAACTTATGTTTGCTCTTACTTGCATATTTTCTGCCCCCTCCCTCTATGAACTTTTAGTATGCCAAAAGGGATCATTTTGTTTAGGTGTTTTTGTTTTTGTTTTCCTCTTATAGAAAGTTGGAGTTCCTTAAAGCAAGAGAATACCTTTGTAGGCTGGTGTAGCCAGAAGCTATTGTTGTATCTTGTCAAAACATGACTCCTGAGATTACAGAGCCTTCTGCATTAGAGCTGCTCTAAAGTCTCATGGACTAGCCATAAATGTGGAAGTCACAAAAAATGAACTGGTATTTGCTATCCTAAGGAAGTAGAACAGCAGTTGTTTATTAAGTGTGGTGGTAGTTATTAGTGCTAGTCACCTCATCATGCATTTGATTGTACTTCTTGGCCATATTATAGTTGGGTTGTGAGATGGGAGAAAATGTATTAGTTCTGGCTGATGAGTTATAAGAAAGTGAGGCACTTTACTTCCAGGCTGAGCATTTCATTATCAGTATAATTACCCTCCAATTCTCTCCTATCCCCTTCTCCATGACAACCAGAAAGATTTGGGATGGCATATACCCACCAGTGAAGAGACATGGGACAGAGCTTCCGACCAACTTGGGATAGACATATAGAGTAAGTGAGAAATAAATCTATGTTGTTATAATTAAGATTTTTAAAATCCCAACATAGTCTAGTCTATATGAATTGATAACAAATGCTTACTGAAGGACAAATACTATAGTGAACATTTACATAGAAAATCTCATTAAATCTTTACAACAACCCAATGAGATAGATATTATTTTCTCCAGTTTATAGATGAAGAAACTGAGATGTATAGTGCTTAAATACTTCCCAAAATCTCATATCTTGGAAATGATAGATCTCAACCTGAACCTAATTTTTGTTTAACACAGCAAACCAACAACATTACGTAGCTTACAGAGTTTTGCTTAAAAGAAAATTATGAGGCAGCTCAAAATAGGTAGTTACTATTGACTCACACTATTTTGCATTCTGAAAGGACAGTTTCAGTTAAATTAGTAAGTTAAATTAGTAAGTCCTCAGAAGTGCTCTTTTTCTTTCCAGGTGGGACAGGATGAAGCAGAGTCTCCCTCCTAAAGCCTTCAGGCAAGCCCACCTGTATTTCAGAAGTACAAAGACCTATGTCTGGCTGGAGCCACCCTGGTTCCCAACTCCAGACTTCTGTGCCCAGGGTATGTTCACATATGTTTGTGCATAGTTTCAGTAAAGCCTAGTATGAAAAAGGTCAGGCCCAGGAGTCAGACTACCTGGCTTGGCCACTTAACATCTGTGTGACCTTGATAAAGTTAACCTCTCTTGGCCTTGATTTCTTTTTCTGTAAAATGGGAGTGAATAATAGGAACCTTCATAGATTATTGAGAGGATTAAATGAGGTAATGTGTGCCAAGTGCTTAGAATAGTGCTTGGTCTGTGGCAAGCTCTCTTTCTCTCTCCTTTCCTCATGTATATGCTCATTCATTTGTACCTTCACAAATAACCACTGCAAAGTAACCCTATCTCCATTTTAAGACTCTGAAGTTTCTTCCAGCAAGAAGAAAACAGAAAGTGGTGAGTAACTAGTTATTTTATGTGTGTGTGTTTTGAAACCACATCAAGGATGCAATACTTTGAGAAGAGAGGTCAGCAATGTTCAAAACGCAGGAAGTAAAAGAAACAGTGAGCATTCTTTGTGAAAATACTTTAAGATTCTCTTCTAATCCTCATTTAAAACCTTGTTTCTCACCTTTTCCCCAACAGCTCTCAGGGAGGCCCTTTCTGACACAGAGAGGGGGGAAAAACATATAAAATATATTTTTCAACAATAATTTTTCTTGGCGATTTTCTTGTCAAAATTATTTTTAAGATTATTTTGAAAGTTTGTTTGAGAGCAATGTTAAGATGTCCTGAAACGAACCAGCTTCCTTCAGAGGGTGGGCAAATCATTTCCTCTCTTGTATCTTATCTGCTTCTTATCTGTAAAATGAATGGATTAGGGTTGATAAGTGTTACTATATCCGGTCTTGTTTGATTCTGCCATTCCCTGTTTAATCCACACCCCAGGAATGTGGATTTGGAGCCTGTTTGTGCTTTAAATTGTCAAGTAGGAATGGAGTCCCAGCTTTCTGCAGCGGCCTGGCAGTTCAGGAAAAGAGAAGCTGCAACCCTTTTATTTGATTTGATAGTTCCCTGTAGCATTAACCTGTTGTTGCTCCAATGTGTGCAGCAGAGGATGTGTGCTTGACTGCTGAGACCAGGGGTGGTGAATAAGTACATTTTCTTTTCTATTTTTCTTTCTCCCAGGAGTGAGATGGGGGAGGAAGAACAGTGGTCTTTGTTGTGAAGCCGGGGCCCCAAGCTTCAACCTATGGGAACGTTTAAGCCCTGAAAAAAGTTACGAAGAAGACTAGCAATTATGTACTTAGTCACAACAAGAGGGTAAGAACTTTCAAGACACTGGATTGAAGAGACACAAAAGTCAGGAAGTGACCCTTTCGTCGGGATTTCAGAGGCTGAGGAGGAGAAACAAAGTCCTCTCACAACTTGGGCACTTTGGGCCGTACCATCCCGAGGGACAGGGGTGGGAAGCCGGGGCGAGGGCCGTGGAAGCGGACGTCTTGGTTCCCAATGAGCCCTGAGTACACTGAGGATTTCCACGCGGAAGAGACGCAGTGCCCGCAGGTCCCTGTCCCAGACGTGAAGCAGTTTCGGCCCATCTTCGCCGTGGAGCCCGCGGAGGCAGCAGCCCGGGTCGTCCTGGCCAGAGGCGGCCTCCTGAGTCGCGCCCTGTGCGCGCCGGGCCGGGCCGCGCGCCGGGGTCTGCAGGACGGCGCGCCGGGGCCCGGCCAGCCCAGCTGCGGCCGCGAGTGGCCGGGAGGAAGCCGGCCCCGGGGATGAATGGGGCTTTGTTCGCCGGCAGCCGCGGCTGCCCTGGGCAGGCCCGGCCAGCACAACGGAGGCTGTATGCGAGAGGAATGGAAATGAGCCTCCGGCCCTGCCGAAGGAGCCCCATCCCCTTCCCCTGGCAGCGTGGAGGAATGCTGGCAAGCCGGAAAGGAACCCTCGCCCGGGACGCCGCTCTCGCGGCTCTGAAACCCCATTGAGAAGAGCCCTTTGAAGCAATTAAAGCGCATTTCATTGCAGGCCTGGGAGGAGGGAAGGCCCGTCAAGCTTTTCTCTGTCTTGGAGCGTCTGTGTGCACCTTTGTAGGGCGGGTTACTTAGAGAGCAGGCGGGAACTTGAGCTCCCTCTCTCGCAGACGTTCTGTAACATCATAAAAGGGGCCCCATAAACAGATTGGTTTTCACCGTGGGTGGAACCCAATTTGGACAAGATCCAAGCTGACCTGCAGGCCAGAGTGGCTGCTTTGAAAGGCTTCTTGGTACGACTTACAACACCTGCCCTGCTGTTAAAGTTTAGGCGAACAGGAAACTGAGTTTGAGGGAGGAAGTTGCTTCTGAGGTCACTGCTCCTCATTTTCCATTTTCTCAGAGGTGGAGTGTGCCATGTCGCAGGCCCAGAAATGGCCACAGCCAGAGCTGTGAAAATGATGTAACCTGCAAATGTCGAAGGACTAGGATAGGTCAGATATTTTGGTATTCAGATGATTCTCTAACATTTCTCTACTTCCTCCATGGAGACGACATTGTGGCCCCAGAAAACCCACATATCTTCTCTGAGCTTAATATTTTTTTCATCTGTTAAAATTAATACAAAAAGACAAGAGAACTGATACCATAAAGCTCTGGATGCTCGTGGAATTTTTTCCAAATTGGAGGCGAGCAATTTATCGACCGGTAGGTACATGTGGAGGATGTATGGAACTGGAACTCTGGTAAACATCTATATAAAAAGATTGTACGGGCTCCTGTTTTGTTGACTTTGTACCACTTATTGCTGGGGCTAATAGTCTAATATCTATTAGACTAGAATATACCTTCTTGAGAACATGCACTTGTCTTTATTATTCTGGTATCCCCTATGCCTAGAGCAGTCTCTGACCATCATGGGTGGACAAAAAATATGTTGAGCAAACGAATAAAAACAGGAATGAATACCAACTTGCTGGCTGGTTTCTGTCATTTATAAATCTAAACATGAAATAGAGGTAGGTAGGTAGGTACTGGGGACCCTTGGCTAGGCAGATGTTCACGAGAAGTTTGAAGGGAAGAATAGGAAATCATTTTTGAGAGCACAAACATGCTGCAAATGTTTCCTGAAAGTACCCACTGCAGAGTGGGGAACTCAGGTGGAGGAGTCATTCTTTCCCAGCGAGTGGACGCTTAATACTGGCAAACATGAATCATGTTTTATATTTGCAAGGAGTATGAGTAGTCGATCATTCATTCTTGAAACATTCCATGGAAGCAGGACTGTAAAAGTAATGGTTATGCGTGATGGGCATCATTGTTTCTCATATGTTGACCTTAATATATCTCAACAGTTCCTGTTATTTTGGACCTTGTTTAGACCTCTAACTTAAGTGTTTTCCTCTGAGGCCTGAATACGTGAATATTTTTCCCATTCAGTAAAAACAGTTTACTTTTGCATTCCAATCAGGAAGCTCATAAATATGAGATAGTAGAAAACATGTCACTTCAAATATATCTTCAAGTGTCTGCAGGAAATACCACTTAAGTGACATTTATGTAAATAAATAGAAGGTTCATATCCCCCGACTTGCAAACTCCCCTCCTCCAACAAATCAGGTGACTAGTAATACAAAGTTTAGTTTAAATATGGGGCCACAGCGATTCCTAGTTTGTTTCAGGGTACAGTATGCCGAACATACAACTGCCCATGACTTTATTTCTTGTCCTGTGGCTTTGCTTGGCTGTCATACTGGATACCATTTTTGTCTTGATGTGGATATCATCCCTGAGAGTTGAGACTTTTTTCAGACTGTTCCATTCCTATTTAGCCAGGTGGGCACAGCCCACACCGATCCTACATGTGAAGTGATTCTAGGACAGAACAAAAGCTGTACAACAGTATTAGTAGCAGAGCCCCTCACTTTACAGAGCTGCTGAGGTTTCTCCAAATTATTATTTTTATTTCCTTATGCTTTACAATCTATTTTGGAGCAGCTTTTTCCTCATTTCAGATTGGCAATTAAATAGGCAGTGGCTTGGATCAATCTACCTGACTTTAGCAAATAATTAATGATCCGAAATGGACTACTGAAGGCCAGAATGGAAGGTTTTTGTCTGATGACATTGCTGAAGTCAAAAATCCTATGTGAACAATTATGTTTTAAACATTTAGATTTATTTTTCAAGGGACTATACCTATTTATTTGGAATTACTGAGGATTTGGTAACACCTTTTATTTTAAAACCTTAGAATTGTAGTACATGCTGAGAAATTTTTGGTGAGGGTGAAGTTTACAGAGACAAATAAATATCTGAAGAGAAGAAAGCTAACACCATCATTTCCTACTATAGGTTAAGAAATTAATTCATAAAAGTAAAAGGGGCTTCTTTATGGTCACAAACTGTGGAATTACAATTGTGTCTCTATTTTCTTGATTTCCAAGATAGTCCTCAAGGTTTCTGGTGTTTTAATGCTAGAGCACCCTGCAGTTTAAATGATGACCAGATCCTGGGTCCCAAAGTACATGTGAATTAGTTTATCTAATTTGATAAAATCAGGTTAGTTATTTCACATACTGCTTTTTCTTTTTTGGAAGATTTAAATTAGCTCAACTTTCCCTTTTTTTTTTTTCTTTCTCGTTTTTTTTTGTCCAGTAGCCAGTAAAACGAAGAGAAGACCTCTCCTTTATTTACCAGAAGACTCATCGCCTTCCTAGCCAGGGCTCTCAAAAGTTAGGGTGGAAACTTTTATTTGACCTGTCTTTTGGGCAATATAAGGAGAGGGGATGCCTCATTCAGCCAGTCTTTGGCTCCTAAAACACCAAAAAGCAATGCTATTTACTTAGTTTGTGTGTTACTAAGTGCCAGGATGGCCCATGTTGACTCAAATCCTAGTCCTTACAGCTAGGTGGGGCTATATAAATTGTTAGTCATGTGAGGTTGCCAGGGCAACTTAATCCTCTGAGCTGGAAGACTTGAAGAAGTACAAAGAGGAGACTACAGGGCATGTTACAACTTACAGGCATGTGTTCAATAACATGTCATCTTTCAGTAATGGGTCTTTTATTTTTATTTTATTTTGTGGGATTGAAAGATCAGAAGCCGGAAATTAGCTGGGGAGGATAAAGAAAAAGAAAAATGAAAGGAGGGGGGCTATTTCTGTTCCTTATGTGGGCAATAGTTAAACAAGGAGAACATCTGGTCCTGGAGTGGGTCTCTGCAGTGCTGCTTTTAATTACCCCGTCATTTGGTCTCATGCTAAATTAGTGACTGTGGGAGCAGCTCAAATCTCCAAACTGACAGGCCTGGAGAGCTAGACTTAGCCTGCCACATAGTCAGAGGGGAAACACGGAGCTTCCGGTTTCATATTTAAACCAGGGATTGACTCATAATTGTAGCTGTCAAGAGGGTGATGGAGACATTATGTAATCTGGTTCTTATGGTGATGTGTGTTTAAGGTTTCTGCTCTGTAAATTCCAGAAGAAATTTTGTGCCCATTGAGGGAGAGCTCCAGGCTGCTCTGTGGTGTGCCCTGCAGGATAATGACAGTACTATTAAAGGCTCCTAAGTCTGCCTGAATCCAAACATGAATGAATTTCCTCCTGAAAGGCCCTCCTGTTTTTCCATAGACTTTTAAATGTGGATGAGGTTAGGCGAAATCTGGTAAACTATGAAGAGGCAATCTGTTGACCTACTGGGGATATTTAATGACAAGCCATTCGGGTCCACACATTTTTTTTCTGGACCACATAATTCTCCTTACTAATTCTCATCATTTCCAGACTCAGAGATTCTGGAAGTGAATACTAGTTGCTCCTGGAAACAAAGTGCTGGGGCTGTAGATCATTTGTTCCATTTTCATTCTGCTTGTTACTTGCCTCTTGGAGGCCTCTGTGGACTGCTATAAATGTTCAGGACAGCCAGGGAAGGCTTGAGACAGACCCAGTGTTTGCTGTCATGGGAAAAAGAAAAGTCAGATGAGGCTATTTAATTTTAACCTTAAAGGAATGTGTTTTCAACAGTTTTGCTAGAGAAAGAGGTGTTTTTATTTGATTGTTCTCTGAACTCAGTATGTTTTACCTCCATGATAAGAAGATTTCATGGATAAAGAATAGTGTTTATATTAGGAGCATAATAGTAAAAACTAAATAAAAACTTAAAAAATGAGTTGTGAGTGGGTTGATTTGTTCATGGGGAGTAATGGTGGTGGGGAGTAGGGAGGAAAGAAACCTCTCACCACTCCCTGGCTGCTAATCTGGCTTGTCTGGACTTCTCACCTCTGTTTCTATACCTTTCCTTCTTCCCTAGGAGAATTCTTTAGTCCTCCAGTATTTGGGGTTCTGGTTCTGCCTTTTCATATCCATCAAAGAAGACAATGATATTTATAAAGTAGTTTTAGCCAGAATTAATAACTAAATGTATGAAAATGTATAATTAAATAAATGCTGGTTATCATCATTATCAACTATTTATATAGTAACTGACTGGCGGGGGGCAATCGGTTTCTGTTATAACCTGTTTCTTTCCAGAAAAATGAGCAATTAGGATAATGAGGTATTGTTCATTGGTCTTTGGAACAAGTTATTGGGAGTGGGTAATTTTCACTTTCCAGGAAGAAAGTTGAATTATTTTAATTAAAAATAATATAATATAATAAAAAATTAAATAATACATTAAATTAATATATTAAAATAATATACTTGTGAATACATATACAAAAGTATATTTAAAGGAACAATTTAAAATATCCCATTTTTTCACAGACTCAGGCTGTGAAATTTTTATTAGGAAACACTGCCAGTGTAATGATTTGATTTGTTCTCTCCCACGAGAATGAAGTTTCATATGAGTATTATACAGTCACCATAGTGTGGGACATTATCATATGACTGCTGAATGATGCAGGGATGGATAATTTCATGAGCTGTCTTGCCTAAGTGGATTCATTTTCTTAGTCATTGAAATGAAAAGACTTGATGTGACTCCTGTCAAGATACTTCCAGAGGCAACCATCCTTGTAATAGATTCTCTCCATCAGAAAATTAGGTACTGAATTCTTGTTTTTATTTTTCCTGTACTAGAACCTACCAATGGGTTAGAGATTTCTCTTCTAATCAAGGACCATCAGCTTGTAGCAAACAATAATTGAAGACAACAAAATAATATTATTCTGGGGCTTGAGCAGAGCTGAACACTAGATCTAGTCAGCAATAGGACATTTTTCCTTCCTTGAATTTTCTGACTTCTCTATTCAGACTCAGGCATTCATCTTTGAGGGTGAGGGACTAGTTGAAATGGATAATTGGCAGAGTTAATAAATTACCTTTGATTAAAAAAAATTGAATAAATCTCTGTTCCATGACAATTAGGACTGAAAATCATTAAATGTAAATTAGTTGAGATTTGCTTTTCTTCAAACTTTGCAAACTATAGTTAACCCAAGTGTCTTAAGTTGCCCCCAAACTGTGAGAACTTCAGTTGTCTGCACATAAATTTTGAATTCCTAATCAAGACTTTTAAGGCTCACCATAATCTGGCTTCAATTATCCTTCTAACTTTATTTTCTACTACTACCAACCCACCCTTCTAATTCTATTTCCCACTTCTCCACCTCACATGCCCTATGCTCCAGCCAACTTAAACAACTCTGTTTTCATAGCTGCTTTCTTTAGACGCTATCTTCAAGTTATAGCTCCACGAAGCTTTCCTTTATTATCCCTAACCAGAAGTAATTATCTCTAACTGAATTACCATAGAACTTGTTCTATGATTTCTTTCATGGCATCTCATCTCATGGTACACAGATTTATCTTCATGCCTCATCCTTTTATTTCCTGTAGGCTTCTTGAGTATGGAATCTATATATGATTGATGTTGTGTCCACAGAGTGCTAGCACTCTGCTTGCTGATGATGGAAATTCCACAAATGTTTGTAGAAGGAATGAATAAATTTTAGCTACAGTATTCAAAATAGTTAAATCTCTCTTGCAGTCTGGACAAGAGAGAACTTCAGTTTTTGTTGGTTTGTTTTTTGAAAAATGAAATGAAATTTTAACTTTTTTATTTTTTTGTAGAAGACACCATTGTTTCTCTATAAAATGTATTGACTCAGTGGCTACCTCCCACTCTCAGAACCCAGAAAGACTCAGAGCTTAGTGTTTGGACATGACAAACCATGTCAGGTAACAGAATTCTTCTGGTTCTCAGTTACTAGGATAGGGATGAGGGTAAGGATGAGGTGGCTAAATTTATTTGCTAGGCTAGGAGCAGATCTGCGGCATTGTGTTAAAAAATTATTTTTAACAGAATTCCCACCAGATCTATTGTTTATAGCCTTTTATTATCTTTCTTTTCCTTTTCTTCCTGGCTTATTTGTCAACTCTGGCCAGCTACTTTGATTTGAATAGGCTCTGAAATAATGGGCTGAGTCAGGAGACTTGGATTCCAGAGTTGGCTCTGCCACTGGCTGTGTGGTTTTAGGAAAGTATAAATAAGAAGTCATTTCCTCTCCTTGACAAGGAAAAGCTGAAGGAGTTCATCACCACCAAATCAGTATTATAAAAAATGCTAAAGAGACTTCTTTAAAAAGAAAAAAAGGAAAAAAAGAACATAAATATGAATAATAAAATTACAATAACTCTGTACCTATCAATAATCACTTTAAATGTAAATAGGTTAAAATGGATGCTCCAATCAAATGACTGAATTCATTCAGGATGGCTGAATGAATAGGCAAATAAGACTCATACATGTGCTGTCTGCAAGAGACTCACTTCAAATGAAAAGATACACAAAGACTGAAAGTAAAGGGATGGAAAAATATATTTCATGTAAATAGAAATAAACAAAAGCTTGGATAATGATACTTATACCAGAAAACAATAGACTTTAAAACAAAAGCTATAATAAGAGATAAAGAAGAACATTATATAATGATAAAGGGATCAATCCAATAAGAGAATATAACCCTTGTAAACATTTATGATTTATGAACCCAACATAGGAGCACTTAAATATATAAAGCAAATATTGCTGGACATAACAGGAGAGATCAATAGTAATACAGTCATAGTAGGGTACTTTAACACCCATTGGCATCAATAGATACGTCTTCCAGACAGAAAATAAATAAGGAAACAGTGGTCTTAAATGACGCATTAGACCAGATGAATTTAATTGATATTTTTAGAGCATTTCACCCCAAAGCAGCAGAATATACCTTCTTTTCAAGTGCAAATGGAACCAGCATTATTTGCAATAGCTGAGATATGGAAAGAACCTACATGCCAATTAATGGATGACTGAATAAAGAAGAGGTGGTACGTGTATACAGTGGACTATTACTCAGGCATAAAAAAGAATGAAATCCTACCATGTATGACAACATGGATGGACCTAGAGAGTGTTACGCTGAGTGAAATAAGTCAGACAAATAAAGACAAATACCATATAACTTCACTTACATATGGAATCTAAAGAATAAAGTAAATGAACAAGCAAAACAGAAACAGATCCATAGATACAGAGAACAAACTGATGATTGTCAGATGGGAGAGAGGTAGGGGAGCTGGGTGAAAAAGATGGAGGGATTAAGAAATACAAATTGATAGTTACAAAACAGGCACAGGAATGTAAAATATAGCACAGGGAAAATAGTCAATAATGTAATAACTATGTATGGTGCTAGGTGTGTACTAGACTAAACAGGGGGATCACTTTGTAAATTATATAAATGTCTAATCACTATGCTGTACATCTGAAACTAATACAAAATAATACTGAATGTCAACTGTAATTAAAATTTTAAAAAAGGAAACAAAGACTTTTGCAAGAAAAAATATTTCTCAGTTGTGTGATGTAGGTAAACTTGCCTACCTTTTTCACAGAGTTCTGAGAATTTAGAGGAAAAGTTTATAAGAAACAATGTTGGAAACTACAAAGTGTTTTACATTTGTAAGGGCTAACTATCATAAAAATTAACAATATTAGAGGCTTTCTTATGAGATACATATTAAATCACTATTCCCATCTGGAACATTGTCAGTTAATATGTCTAACTAAGTAAAGTAGAGGCATTTGAAATTTTGCCTCTGCCAGTTATTAGCTCTGTAATTCCAAGTAGGTTACCAACCCTCACCCAAACCTCATTTTTTCTCAATTGCAAATGGATGTGAAATATCTAGTTCAGACGACAGTGAGAATGATTAGTGTGATGGCCTTGTAATTTATCAATTTGGAAAGGTTGAATTTTGTTTCCTAGAAATCCTTTCTTTGAATGTATCTGGTTGGGGTGGGCCACAGGAACAGGTCTGCAATAGATTTGGAGGTTGAAAGGGAAACAGGTACTATTAAAGTTTTATGCTCGGAGTCAGGCAGGTGCTCTTGCAATTGGCATTAATTAGTACACACTGTCGCTATCTGTTGGCTTATCTCACTGGCACAGGGACACCAGCCACCTTCCCTGGGATCCTTCTCTAAATTCTCTGACTTGAACCATATGTATATTTAATTCTGTGACAAAGGACCTTGGCTTCTTCAGGCAGGATACATACATTATCAAAGTTAGAATTAGCTATACCTGACATAACAGGTATCTATCTGTCCCTGTCCTTGTGAGTTTCAGATTGTACTCGCTCGCCTCTACTTTATATCTTCTATTCTCTTTCTGTAACCTGCCCCGTGGACTTCAAGCTCTAGCCTTAAATAAGACTTACAGAGACTGCTTAAGCAGTTCCCACCATTGTGTAAGGTCCCCACAATATCTTTCCAAGTCTGGTTGACAAATGCATCAGTCAGAGGAGTGGTGCTAGGAAGAGGATAGTAGGAAAAAGGGTGGTTGGCTGCCATGGCACAAACAGGAGTCGACACCAAGGTGGTGATAGTACTCTTGGCCTTGATCAAGTTTGTGGAAGTCATGATGGAGTCCTGATGACTCCAAAATGGAGAGACATAATTTTGTAATCTCATGAAAGATGGGCTTCAGAGCAGGAGTTCCACAGACTTAGGAGATATAGACATGTTATGATTTGAAAAGGAGCCAATTATTAGTTTCTTCTCAGCTTTAAGCTATACAGTGCCATAGAAAATGCAAATAATTTGGTAGTGAGGAGTGGTTAAGGAGAGGAGTGAAATCAAAACAGAGTTTCTATCTAACTTCCTTTGACAATGGTTACAGTAAAACATTTTAGCTAGGAAAAGATTAATTTGTTTTCAAAATTAAGAAAATAGTAACATGTGGAAAATATTATGTTGATGCATGTTTTGCTGAACAGATGGTGACAGTCCGCAAACTTCTCAAAGATTTCCCTTTCTGGATAAAGGGAAAGCATTTTCAGTGACAAGGAAATGAATGTCACTGAATCTCTACAATTTTGTTTGTCTCTTCTTATATAAATCCTTTCTATCGCCAGTCAAACTTTTCTTCTCAATAATTTTTAATAAATTCCTTTAATATGGGAACATCCAAGTGTAAATATTTATTTATTTGTTTTTTTGCTCGTCTAGTCTTTCTCAGCTGGGAACCCCTTGTCTTTGTATTAATACATGTTCATGATTTTCATTCTGAGTCTCTGAAAGCACACCATATATAATGTGGGTTGGCCAATTATTCAAATCTTTTTTTATAGAGCGAGGGCTGAAAGTTTCTGTGACCCTAATCCATGTTTCATAATGAGTCACAGCTGAAGTAAATATTAGAAATAGATTCCTTGACTCAAATTATTGACCTTTTACTATCCTTTAGAAACTGTGATTCTTACCATACTCGAACCTATTTTACTTGTGTATTTTCTTTTTTTGTGCTGTACTTTTAGAAGAATCTAAAGAGGACATAGGGAAGAGATTTTTCTATAGTCTCTCACTCTTCCATCCCCACTTTTTGGTTTCCTTTGAAATGAAACCACAGCTTCAAGTAGAACCTCCCAAAGGTTTTTAAGATGAGTTGGCTACACAGATGGAGACAGAATGATTGGTTATTAATCAAGCACTTCCCTATGCCATAAGTCATTTCTCCATCAGGGGCCACTTTTCTCACCAAAAAAGAAAAAGTTAAAATCAAAACCAGTAAGTAGCAGACAACTGTTTACCATTGACTAAGGTTCAGGAATAGGAATTTAAATTTTTTATTTACTCTTCTGGTCTTAAACAACTCCCCTCACCCATCCCCCACCACTTTAAAAAACTTAATGCATCTATTCCCTACCTAGACTCTAGACTGCCTAGATGAGTTAGATGGCCTTATGGAGATCCAAATAAACCTTGGCCAATGTCACTGAGAGTGAAGTTCAGGACGTGGTGCTGATAAGGTAGGGATAACTTCAATACTCATTAACTTGTGATTCCAGTGTAGTCCAGACCTGTGGAGAAGCAGAGAGACTAACCTGGAGCTGTGCTAGTGGATGATTCTTCTTTTCCTTATTTAGTGTTTCTTATGGATAATTGAAAGAGTATTCTAAATACAACTGCCACTTTTCAATTAATCATATCCTTTTGATCTTTGTTTTCCTTTATTCCTTTTCTCAAATATTCTTGCATATGGTCATGCTTTATTCTTGCAGTTTCTGTGGCAAATCATTGCCAAAAGCTTTTTAACACTAGAAGTAGAAGAGAAAGAGATGTTCTGTTGCTATTAACATGAGCAGTTCAAAATAAATTGAGTGCAAGTGTATTAAAACCCAAGCATGCTCACAACTCTCTTTCTACCATGAATTTAGAGTGAAAATGTCAGAAATGAAATGAAGGGAAAAATAGTTGATTTGTTGAGTAGTTAAAATTTCATAGGTCTTTTGCACAGATCATCTCATTTAATCCTCACTTTACCCTTGTGAGGTGGTTACTATTATTATTAGCCTCATTTTGCAATTTAGGAAACCATGGGTTAGACATATTTGGTGATTTGCTGAAGTTATATAGGGAGGTGGGGTGAAGCTGGAATTTAAAACGAGGATGTCTGATTTCAGAGACCATGAACTTAGTGTCAGTGCTATACATTCTCATGGGAAACCCCATGAGCTTCTTAAGTGTATTTGAAGAGGTTTAAAAGAGAGAATGAATGTTTTGAGCATATTTAGTACATTTATCATCTGCCCCAGATGACAAATCATGGGAACTAAGCAAACACTACACCTTGGAAACATGTTTGTCAACTGTTTAAATTACTTAAAAAGGGTTAAAACATCAGATTATAAAGAGCTCTTGGTTTATGATTTTTTTTCTTCTTAGGTCTAAATATAAGTTCAGTCTTTAAAGTTGCTTCAGTCTTAAGGCACATTGCTCCTTATGCTGAGCAATTAGTAAAGAAAACTGCCTTCTGTTCAGTGCTCCTCTCTTAAAAAAGGCAGAAAAGCGAATTCTCGATACTAAGGTGGCTAGTAGACTAGATAAGGGGTCCCCAATCCCTGAGCCATGGCCTGGTACCAGTTAGTGGCCTGTTAGGAACTTGGCCTCACATCAGAAAGTGAGCGGTGGCTGAGTTAGCAGCTGCTCCCCAGCACTAGCATCACCAACTCAGCTCCACCTCAGATCATCAGGCATTATATTCTCATAAGAGCACTGGTCTCTGATGTCAAAAAGGTTGGGGACTGCTGTTTTAAAGTATTCAAATATATACAGTCCTGTGGCACCACAAGTGTTAAGCCCCATTGGCCACCAGAGCTGAAGATCTGGAAGTGTGCCCTGGGCTACAGTCACAAAAGTGGAAGCTCTGGACAAGTAAATATATAAGCTCCTGCCTGGGAGATAACGGTGAGCTGCGTTAAACAAAGAGAGAGCAAAGATGGCATGCACTGGACTCTATTCACTGAGAGCATGTCCATTCATGGGCCCTTACAGGTGGGCCAGATCTAAATCTGCCTCTCTGGCTGAAGCTCCAGGACAGGCAAATAGGCCTCTTTTACAGAAAGACTAGTGTATGTGTTTCAGTCAGCTGACCGTGTTGTGCCCTGAAGGTGGTAGCCTGACAAGAACTGGTCTCTTCAATTGTTACAGCGCCCTGGGCACCCTGGCCAGAGACAGGCAATCAAGAGGGCGGTCCCTGGGTGACTGCTAAAAACAGCAAGGCACCAGATGTGTGTAAAATCTTCCCTCCAGGAAGTACCAGCGCCTGGAAAGGTGTAGAGAGCGAAGACAGTGCCTACTGGGTGGAGCTCAGCAGACAGCGTGTAAAAAAGGTGCCTGCCGGGAAAGAGGAAGGGCGCTGTGTGGAGAAAGAGCGGGAAACTGGCTCCCACCAGTCTCCACCTATGAAAGCAGGCCTCCAAAAGAGTGTTAGATCAGATGCCTCTCCCTCAAGCTAATGCTCCAAGACAAGCAAAGGGCCGGGTAGCCCTAGCTCTTCCACCTCTGCCCTGGGGCAGGTGAGTCCCCTTTAAGAGGATTTTTAGATCATTATTTCTGTGAGGGACTCCTAGATGGGAGATATTGTCTCCTCCTCAAAGCTAGATTTTTTTTTTTTTTGGGGGGGGCTCTTCTCTCAGGTGCAGGAATGAAAAACTGGGGGTGCTCAGGGAGAAGCTCCAGGTTGTGAGTTCACTCCTCAGGGAGAAGCTCCAGGTTGTGAGTTCCCTCCGACTGTGGGTTGCAGTAGGAAGTGTGGGGTTTATGGAGAGATTGTGTCCTGACCTCTCCTACTGGCTTCAATGAGGGCCTTCTCTTTGTTTGCCCAATGCACAGTAGTGCCTCAGTCAGTTTTTGGTTTTTTGTTTTTTTGTTTGTTCGTTTTTGTATTTTTTTTGAGGAAGTTATTCCATAGGTAGCTGTTGATTTGGTGTATTTGTGGGAGGAGGTGATTAAAGATCCTCTACGTCGCCATCTTGAACTGAAATCTCTCCTTCCTTTTCATTTCTCATCTCTTTACAACAATAATTTGAGGTGATTCGCAAATATATTCATATATAAATATACATGTATTATTAAACAGTTTAATAAATAAATGCGTCAATTAGGGAAAGTTGGCAAATTTTCTTTTTTTGCCTTGTAAAGGAAAAAAATTACTTGTTTTCTCTCTTTTTTTTCTAACCACGAGTTTTTTAAATTTATGCTAAATATATCGATTGGTTTGCTAAGGTGTTGGTCACTTATTCTATTCCCTTTGGCTGATATACCAGCATCCATGTCACTTGTGCAAATAATAAAGAGTATTGGGCATGATATGACCTTGGCAAAACACTTCTAGCTGTCCTTCATACTATCCATTTGCCAGTCAAAAATTAAGTAACTTATATGGGGTCAAATTTTCAGGCAATGTACCCATAAGTTGGTTGTGTGTTTTCTATCTATGATTTTCAAACTATGCCTCAAGTATCTTTCCAGGTTCTATGGAGATAAGCGAGGACCAACTTAGAGGTTAAATTGGATTCAGACATTGGATGGGGCTCTGGATTCCATCTTCTTTCAACCAGGCTTTTACTTTCATGCCTTTTGTATTTGGGTTTCCTTGTGAAAATATGTTTGCAAAACAGATTTTGCCTCTAAAATGAAGATAAAAAGCCACAACTCTATCATTTTATTCCATTTTTACTCATGTCTATCCTTAAATATCCAAGTCATTAGATTAAATCTAACAGAACTTATTACTTAGCTCTGTTTTCTTTAGAGCCTTTGGAAAATCTATACCCTCTCCCTTCTTCACTGAGTATTCAGATATATACTTTGTAGTTTTTCTGGGTCTTCTTTAATGCAGGGGCTAATAAGGAAAATATGCAAGTGAAATAAAAAAATAACTCTGAGGCCAACATTTATTTAAAGAATTCCTGAGAATGGACTATATGCACATTAGATATAGATACATTTGGGTTCTCTAAGGTACCCAGAAGTCTTAATGACACAGAATCTCTCTATCTTGAAATTAAAACAAAACAAAACTCTAGTGCTGGCCCACTGCTAAGTATCAGTGGAAACTTGGAATTGAATTTTTGTGTTTTTTATTTGTCTCAAGGAAGAGATTTTGGTTTTTTAAAATGCCTCCCTAAGGTAAAGTACTGATCCTTGACACTGGTCGATAATCCTGTGCCTCAGTCCTCTGATTGGGTTGTTGATATTTTTAAAATATCTTGCTTAGCCTCCAAATATCAATTAACCCCCACTTATTTCCTTTCATTTCATTCTTAAAATCAATGTAGTTTCACTAACCTCATCCTGACTTGTAACAAACTATACATGAGCTATATTGACGGTAAAGCTTTCACCCAGAAGGTTCAAGGCACAGATTTATGGCTTCCTTCGAAATTTTATAGCAGGATTACATGGGGGCTGTGAGGGAGAAAAAATTCAAGATGAATATGAATTTGCAGCCTGTTTGGGCAACAGGTTACTGGTTATTAACTTTTTAAAACTGCAAGAAGTCAGTCAAAAAACTCTCTCCTCATTATGGATGGATGGATGGATGGATGGATGGATGGATGGATGGATGGATTTGCAAAATGTACTTTTAGGCCTGGGCAGGGAGAAGGAAAATGTGGTGTGTGTGTGTGTGTGTGTGTGTGTGTGTGTGTGTGTGTGTGTGTAATGGATTTAGAGGGGACTGAGGTAGAAGATAGTGCTAACTTTTAAGAGAATTGTTTGGAAAATGACCTGTATGTTAATTCTTACAGAAGTGCTAGTCGAGGGAAAAAATCAAACAGTGAAATCCAGTTACATTTAGTAATTTAAAGTACAGCTATGAAAGGGAAAGGGGGTCCCAAAATTCAAAAGTCAGGCTGAAGAATGTTGAAAAAAAGCAACTTCTTTATTTGCTTTAGGAATTGGGGATAGGTGAATGTTAAGGGCTATTGGAATATATAGACATAGACACTAAGGTTATGTTTAGCTCATATTGACTCTGGTCTTTTGGGCAACTTTTCTATTTTTTTTCCCCCTGGCATCCCCTCTTCTACAGCTCTGTGGTTTTGGCCCTTGAAATCTAAGCCCTGGAAAACAGAGGGGACATGCCCACATATTATGATTGTCTTAGGGAGGCAGTCTAAGCCTATCTGTCATATTTATTTGATCAGTGACCCACAATTATTCTTTTAGCACAGGTATCTGTATACTAATCACAGTACCTGAATTATGAAATGGGACCAGTCTGTGCTGGTGACTCCAGATTGATAATATTTAAATATTTTACACTTACTTAATTGGAATCAGGGAGATATCTGATTTTCTGTTCATAAACATTGTGTATATCTTTTCCTTCAAAATAGGGGACATACATGTAATAGAAAAGCATTTAAATGTATTGGGGATTATCTTTCATTTCATGGGTTTGTCTTTCTCATAGCCAGATAGTGTTATTACTCTGAGAAAAAATTCAACTTATGTGAAAATAGTTACTAACTCATTTTTAACATATGTTAAAAACTTTATTTTCTTCTTTGATGCTAAAACAGTTCCTGATTTGCAGAAACATTTATTTTTTCTTCAGCTCTCTTTTGTAATTTTCAAAAAAGCACATTCCTTCTTTGGAGATAATTTAATAACTTTAAAATTAGATAATAAAATAATTTAATATTCACAGTAGATGTTGGTAATCATAAATGATTTGTTTTCCGAATTCAGCTGTAAGAGCTTGTGTGGTAAGCAGAATTCCAAGAGGGCCCCTATAACCTTTGTACCCCTGGAGTTACGCTGGTCATTGTTACTTTACATGATAAAAAGGATTTTATAGAAGTAATTAAGATTATTATTCAGTAGTCTATAACATAGGAGGATTATCAAGGTGAGGCTTATCTAACTTATTACCATTTATAAAAGAGAATTCTCTCTAGCTGGTAGTAAAAAAGAAAATAAAAAATTGGAAGCAAAAGGAGTTGACATGTCATTTCTGACTCTGAAGATGGAAGAGGCCACATGTAAGGATTAGAGATCAGCCTTTAATTGATGAGAAAGACCATCAGCTGACAGCCAGCAAGGAAACAGAAACCTCAGTCCTACAACCTAAAGAACTGAATTCTGCCAACAACAGAATGTAAGTGGATTCTTTCCCAGAGCCCAAACTTGATTTCAGCCTTGTGAGAACTTCTGTAGAGAAATCAGTCAGGACCACCTGGACTTCTTACCTATAGAATTCTGAGAATATAAATGCATGTTGTTTTAAGCTGCTAAATTTGTGGTAATTTGTTATGCAGCAATAGAAAACTAATATAGTTTGTTTTGAGAGTTTTGATGCAGCCTATAGTTTCACTGTGCAATTTGCAGTGACATGAGAAAGGGTTTTAAGGATATTAAATTTATTTTTATTTTAAATTTTAAAATTTTCACTTGAGGCTCCTGCCAACTTTTTTGGGGGAACAGTACTGTGATAGCCACTGTCATTGACTACCCAAAGATATTACCTATCTTTCTTTGCTAATAGGACTCCAATTTGTTTTTAGCAGAGAACATTTAATTTTATGGAATATAGGTCAAGTCATGGATCGAGGGTTAAGCAGGCTAATGATCCAGTTTTGACCAATGAGATTTAAGTAGAGAGGCTTTGGGAAGTATTTCATTTTATTTTATTATTTGTTATTTATGCCTACAGCAGTTAGTCTTCCTAGGTGGTCTCCCATTCAAGTACTAACCAGGCCCGACCCTGCTTAGCTTCAGAGATTAGACATTGAGCTTTTTCAGGGTGGCATGGCCGTAGACCATGGACTATGGCTCTTCTGGGTCACAAACCCAGGACCTTCTGCGTGTAAAGCAGTTGTGTTAACCGCTACACTATGGAACCACGTCCAGTATTTTATTTTTTGATATAAGTGATAGAAGCTGAGAAGTGCTCTGCATTACACTGCTATCTATTTCCTGCCTTTGAATGTGGTGTGATGATATGCTGTAGTCATTGTGTGACTATGAGGAAAAGGGCAAAAGAATCACAGAGATGCTAATTCAGGGCCTCAATGCCTTTGAACCAATACCATTACTCACGTATCTAGATTTCTTAAGCCAGAATAAAAAAAAAATTTTTTTAAGTAATATATTTTAAAAAATAAATAACTATTGTTTAAACTGTAGTTAACTGAGTTTTAATAATTTACAACTGATATAATATCTAACTGATATAAAATTTGGGCCCTGAAAGTAGAATGCTGTAAGTAACACACTTGAAGAGGTAGGTCAGAAGGGGCATTGAGGACGCAAAGATCCTTAGCTGGAAACCTTCTACATGTCAAAACATTTAAGTAACCAGTTGTCTGATATATCTTAGAATGCAGACTACACGTTGACATAGGTTGAGTGGCATGGAAAATAGAAGGAAAAAATCAGGATATTTATGTGCGTTGGCTTATTTTGGTGGCTGTAAGCAAAGAAGTCCTATTAGGAGAGGTAAACTTAGATAGCAAATCTCTAAGCAGAGAGAAAATATGATTTTGCTAAGAAAGGTACCCTCTAAAGGAACAGAGTCCTGTAATTTATACTTATGCAGGATTGGAGATGGTGTCTTCAGTACCCTAGTTAAAACAAGCAGAGGCAAGAAAGTAGCACACTGAAGACAAAACTGGAGTTACTACCACAAAGACCTGATTATGTATGTTAAATGTCGGAGGATTTGAAAGAGCACAAGATCCAGCAGCAGGGAGAGAAAAATTCTTAGCCAAAGACTGTGTCTAGACAAAATCTCTAGCTGTGGTTACTAATACAAGGAAAAGACCAGAAGCATTGACTGAATCTACCAAGTTTCTGAGAGAAATTTTATTGTTAAATATAATGCAAGCCTTGCCAACTGCATATAATCAAAGGCAATCCCTAGGTGTCTAAACTTGTTCAACATGCAGAGTTTGCTAAAATTAGAAAAACATTCTTCTGAATTCCCATCTTAGATATAGGCATTGGAAATAATTATTAAAGAATATCTTACTAGAGGGAAGAACCAGAGGCTTTGAAAGAAAAACAGAGATTTTTATAAATAGAACTAGGAACTGTCATATTGATTAACCAAGGACATTTTTCCATTGAAAAAACAAGCAAGCATTTCTCACTATTTCTTTCTAACAGGCTAAAGTATATGATAATAAATGTTAACTATTTAGGCTTTTCCCACGGTTATATATTAGATGTGCTGGAGGCAGATAACCTGTTCTTTAGAGAAAACTTACAGAAACTGCATATGTAGAAAGAGGATGTGTTTGGAAGTTAGATTGCCATATAGGTGGACTATGGCAGATACTTTTAGTTGGCTACTTATTCAGCTTTCTACATTCCTTTCACCCACCAACACACACACACACACACATTTGGGGCAGAATTTCCTTGGTTTTAGACATTGAACCAAGGAAGGGAATGTGACCCAAGTCTAGCCAATGAGACATAAGGAGATGTCTTCTATGGGTTTCTGGAAGTAGATGCTGCCATTTCTGTTATTAAGTTGGTAAATTAACATCAGCAAACATTTAAGTCTAAATTTGATGTATGGGATAAAATAAACCCTCATTTAAGTCTCTGTTAATTTTTGTTTTTATTTCTTGTAGGCAAATATTTCTAAATGATATAATTATAAACTTATATTTTGGTAGTTATAAAAGCCAGATTATGGGCCAAATCCAGCTCCTCACTTGTTTTTGTAAATTGTTGCATTGGAATAGAGCCACTCTCATTCACTTAGATTATCTATGGCTGCTTTCATACCACAAAGGCAAGTTTAATAGTCGTAAATGAGACCGCATGGCCTGCAAAGCCTAAATTATTTCTATCTGACCCTATATAGAGAAAATTTGCTGACTCCTCAGGCAAAAAGCCATAATGGGGAAATCAGAATTAAGTGAGATAAAGTATCATTTATTCCAATACTATTATAGTACAGTCTTTCTCAAACTTGTAGAACATATAAATGAGCTGCAATCCTTGTTAAATATACAGATTCCAAGGTCTTGTGCTGAGTTACTGAGTCAGAATCTTCAACTGAGAGACCTGGAAATCTGTATTATTAGCCATTTCCCTACATGAATCTTTTTGACAGGTCAAGTTTGGGAAATACTGTTATAGATTGTTATCCTGGAGCTGCTTAGCCAGTCCATCATTTAATGTGATCTGTAACTGGTTCTGTTTGTGATTCACTTCAGAAGCCCAGTATGACCAGAGATTGAGATTCTATTAGGTCATTAGAGATTTGCTTATGGAGTGAAATACAATGGATTAGAAGGTTTTAATGTAGTTAAAGTGGTGCCAGCTATCAAAATGAGATACCTGGATTCAGGTTCTAAATTAGCCTCTAATTGTTTGAACTTGAGCAGGTTTCTTCCTACAATCCAAGATTCTCAACTATAATTATGTCAGTAGAATGGGATGTCTCCAAGTTGCTTTTTTGGCAATATTTAAGACTCAGAAACTAGGAAATGCCTAAGAAGAAAACAAAAATAGTTTCTCTGTTTCTTGAAATGTTTTCTTCCAGATCAGGGTTCCCTAATCTTGGACACACATTAGACTCACCATGGAGTTAATAAAAACAGCAATGCAATGGGTCCTGCCCAGAGATTCTGATTTAATTAGCTGGGGAGGGGGGCAGCAGGGAGAGTGGGGAGGGGAAGCCTAGTTATTGAAATTAAAGTTTTCCAGGTGATTCTATATGTTCTGTCCGATTGAGAACCACTATCTCAGATAATATTACGTTCTTTTTTTCCATTTCCTACTTAAGGTTTATACACATTATTTTTACATTTGTGAAAACAATAAATGAGAGAAGCAAACAAGTTCAGTAGTCCCCAAATACTGGTGAGTCAGGAAGGCTGCATAATGTTCAAAGGAGAGCCTATTAAAAATATAGCTATGTATACTCTACTACCAAATTCTGATGTACTAGCTGTTGGGCTTGAAAAAAAATTTTTTTTGTTAACATATTTCTCAGATCCTCCAGATACACAACTGGCTTGGGAATCATCAGGCCTGGTGATCTCTGAAACTACTTCCAACTTATAGGATATGAGATTTTATGTTTAATTATATGAGAAATAAGTCAGTTTTAAGAACATTTTGAAAAGATGTCTGGTACTACAAGATTAATATGTAAAATGGGTGTTATCAACCAGTAGGAATGGACCTCAATCAGGTGCTAGTCAGTAAAAATACTGCTCACCTGGTTTACCTTCTCAGAAAGAGTCATAACTCTGTTTATATTATTTAATTATTTGCCCTCGGTAATACTTAAAAAAAGGTTCTTTCCGGTAGCCTCTTTATAAGAAACTATAAGGTTTCCTTGAAAAGAACTAAACCGCTGCTCTCCAATAAATCAGATATGGCTTATTTAGCTGTGTAATATACATAGTAAATTGTAAGTAAGATAATGTATGGCAACAATCTGGTCTTGCATGAACTACTAATCCCTTTAAATCCAGGAAGTAATAATTCCATTTGAGGATTCTCTCCCAGCATGTTGTCCAGGTTCTTGATGTCTTGAACAAAGAATTTAGCAAGACACCGAAATACAGTAGAAAAGTTTTATTAGAAGGGAAAGTACACACCAGACGTGCAAGCAGGACTGAGCAAGAAAAGTGTGGCTCAAAAGGCCTGGTAACAAAGCCTTTGGGGTTTTTATCCCTTTTTGCTGTGGGTAGTTACTTTTTTTAGAGGACTGGGCTTTCTTGATTGACAACCAAGATTGACAGGACTCAGTGATTCATCATTTTGCTTTCTACACATGTTTGTTCCCAGAATTCAGTCTGTTATAACGATATTAATGAACTTCTGGGCATATGTGTCATATTATACTGATGGCATAATGAGGCTCAAGTGAGTTGAAGGACGTTGGGGTCTTCATTGTACAGGTACGAGTGACTGGCTTAAACTGGTACCTAATTCTCTGCCTACTGATTTATTGAAGTTAAAAAATGCCTTTTGGCTTGCTTAATAGTGGTTGGATTAGGGTGGACCCCTTCTAGGATAGAATGACCTCAGTGTCTTTACAGACAGATCTGAAACCCCCTAACTTTCCTGCCTTACTCTTTTCTAAGATCCATGAACCTCCTTATTATTAATATAGATGTTGAGGGACAGGAGGTGTCTTCTTCTGTATCTGCTTCCTGCTAAGAATGGCAGTAGTCCCTGCCTATTGGGGTTCCATGGAGCTCTTTCCCTTTCTGTCTCAGTCAGGGTGGGGTCTTAGGTTTCTTGCTGAAGTGCCACCTCAGTCACTAGACAAGGAAAAGAAGATACAAACTTGTTATTTAAATCATATATCTATTAATTTCTATTATTGAGTTGCCTATTAAGTGAGTAAAGGAAAACAGGCTTGGTTAATATATTTCTTAAAAAATAAAAAAAGAGACCTTTGCCTAAAGTTCCCTCCCCCCTCAGACTCTAAAGGCACTGTCTGACTTAACACCTTTCTGTTAACAATGGGCTGATGACCCTTATCAACAAACAGAGGATTTGAGTCACCAGTTTGGGGCAATTATCAGGATTTGAGGGAGAGGGCCTTTTTTTTTTTTTTTTTTTACCAAAGATAGGAGGGAAGTAAACTAGGTTTACTAAAAAGATTAACTCTGAAAGAGATGTCCTATTTCATTTCCTGCTAAAAGATTAAGGATTTTATAAGTGATGTACTGTCTCACATTCACTAATTCATGCTTTTGATCACTTATTCATTCACTGAAATAATTAGTAACAACTAAATATGAGTCAAGAATTGCTCCAGCAGTGAATGAGAGTCCCTTGTTGAAGCTTACATTCTATTTGGGAAAACTGGTAATAAACAGATATGTAAATTATCAAGTTGGGCTATGTTAAGGAAAATAAGGCAAAGAAAAATGATAGAAAGTTTTGATAGCTGGATGTAGGGCACTGCTCTTTTATAAAGGTAACCAGGGAAGTTTGCTCTGTTAAGGCAATATTTTAGCAGAGACCTGAAGACAGTAAGAGAAAAATCATGGTGGTATCTGGGGAAAGAGCATTTTAGACAGTCAACAGCCAGTGCAAAAGTCCTGTGTTTGGAATGTGCTTAATGTGATCCAAGAATAGCAAGTGGATACAGTAGGTTGAGTGGAGTGAGAAAGGGTAGGAGTGTTGGGGAGGAATCAGGGAGTAGCAGGGCCTCATTTTGCAAAGTTGCCAGGCTAATTATAAGGACATTATATTTAACTCCAAGATTTAAGCGTATATCTAGATTTGTGGGATTTTAAATTTTACAATCTTGGGAGCTTTCTATACATAAAGGAATACATAATTAGGTACAAACCTAAATAGTTATTTGGAATAGAAAGTAAAAATTAGCAAGAAATGATCAATTTCCAAAAAAAAATCAATGTAGGCGATCAGAATATGCCAACCCAAATATGCCACATTGGCATAAGTATTAATTTGAGCTGAAAATAATGAAAAACAGCAAATGCAAAAAAAAAAAAAAGAAAAGAAAAAAAATGGCTCTCAATTCTTCTTGCTCTTTTACCAGGAAGGGCAAAATGACTCAATCACCAGAGACCCTTATCAGCCCAAAGACAGAGAGGAATTTACATAACAAACCTTACTAAAACAACCCTTAAATTCTATTGATTTCCTCCACATTATCTACCTTCCCATAGTTTGTCACCCATAAATGCAAAATTCCTTTTCTTTGTCTTGTCATTTTCCTACAAACTTATTCTTTGTTAAGATACTATAGAAGCCCCATGTTCTAAGCACCTCTTTGAATTACTCATTACTGAGTTTCTTCTGTGAGTATTGCATTGCTCCTGTTAATAAACTCTTTTTCTCTTGTTAATCTGTCTTTTGTCAGTTTAATTTCCAGGGCCTTAGGGGCAGAGCCTAAAGTCCAGGAAAAAGTTTTGTTCCCCTTCCTTTACATCACATCCACCCTGGATGGGTGGGGTTATAATAATTTTGCTAACTAATTGTGACAACTTTCTGTATTATTTTTTTCCCTTATATTATTTCTGGCTTAAATTTCTTCGATTGCTGCTTTACATATCATTTTGTAATGCCATTTTCTATAGAAAGAATAGAAAGATAATTCAGTCTTTAGTTTGGTCAAAATTTATTTTTTATTCACAATGTAAAAAAAATTAATTTTACAACTCATTTGAAATGCCATGTACAGTTTTTAGGATTGTTGTGAAATTTGAGAAAGCTTTTCTCAAATTTATTTGTTACATAAAATACAAAATTTGGTACCTAATTGGAGGAGAGTAGAAGTATTCATGGAAGCCATTCCTATACGAGCAGAAACTTTACATCAAAATAACTGTGAACCACAATAATATATCCCACTAGCTCAACTAAATGCTTCTGTCATTCAACTTCTTAATTAAATCCCAAAGTGCCTGTGTCTATTCTAGACTTGAAGAAACTTGTGACTGAACTCAAAGAGAATTGTGGCAGAGGGGAAATTCAAAATAGTGTGGTTAAAATATCTTATGTTTTGCATATTAAAAAAAATAAAATGACCATGTAAATATATTGCCAGGCCTCTTCCAGGGGCTTGGAAGGGCCCTGGGTAAGTGAGTGGCTGTGAGTCTGGAGATTTATTATCTTGTTCTGATGAGATGTGAAGCTATTGGAGGGTTTCAAGCAAAGTAGTAATATGGTCCAAGTGTTACTGTAAAGGACCACTTTGGAGAGGAGAATGTAGGGGAGCAATCCTGGAAGTAGGCAGATCCATGAAGAGGCTCAAGTTCAGGTTGTAGAGGGAAAGTAAAAAAGCAGACATAACTCATTCTTTGAGTACCAGGAAAGCTGACTTTGTTATTCGCTAAGCTATTAATGTGTTTCTTGATAATTCATGTCTACTCATGTCAGACTGGTTTCCTTTCTCAACTATTGCTGATTCAGCAATTATAGAGTTCTCTTAAATATTATGATGTTACAAATTTTTAAAGTTTGAATTTCACCAACAATATTTTTATTACTGTAGCTATTTATGTTCCTAAACATCTGCATAGACATCTTCAGTGCTAGCCAAATGATCATTCTTTACCAATAGATCTTTAATTACAATATCAGTGTAGTCAATGTAATCAGTATCTGGGTTGAGAACTACCAGGGAGGACCCTTCCTATCATTTTAGAAACATTGGAATCTGGCAATTTATCATTTTATATTATCAAATATCCCTTTTCCTGATGAAGGACTATCTGATGAATACCTTCAAGGCCTTTAGAGTTTGATCATTTTGTCCCATTTGAGAGTTAACTTTGTGATGTCTTGCTTTAGAACAGACGTTGGTAAACCTTTTATGTAAAGGACCAGATAGTAAATATTTTAGTTTTTGTAAGCCATATGTTCGCTGTCAGAACTACTCAACAATGCTGTTGCAGCACTGAAGCAGCCATAGACAGTTGTGCAAACAAATGATGTGGCTATGTTCCAGTATAATTTTATTTACACAAATAGTCCATGGGGCCAGGTTTAGCCTGTAGGATGCAGTTTACTGATTCCTGCTTTAGAATTTTTGTCTCACTGTTTCATGTTATGTGTCCCAAATCTTAAACTCACTTAACCTCTATGATTCTAGTATTTCCATCTTTAAAATAAGGTATGCTCTGCCTACCACATAACATTGTCATAAGGGTCAAATGAGATGTTGGTTGTAGAAGTCTCTTATAAATTCTTTCTCCTCCCTACCATCCCGAAACACATTTCCCTACTTCCCTCTCTACCAGTAGCACACACATATAGATACTTGCTCACAAAGGAAAATTATGGCTTGCTACTTTGTCTTAACTCCTGGGCCTTATGTCAAATGCTGGCCCCTAAAATGTCACCCAAACCACCTGTGATATAGCACATGCTGAGTTTGTTCTTACCAAGGTAAGGGGAGAACATAGACTTGACATAGATATAATAGAGCCTCAAAAGAGGGAGGACAAAGTGAAGATATTTATTGAAATTTTGAAAACCTGCCTAGATGAAGGTGAATCTTTCAATGAAAGGGCTTAGTTAGGACTGAATAGGGAGCATGATCTAATAATCTAGGATTGGTAGATGTAGCAATGTAGCAAGGTGAGGATTTTGAAGAGGGAGTTCAAGAGTCTTGGGGTGTATGCTATCTAACACTTTCTATTGAAGAATTGATTGGTCTTTCAGAAGGTTACTGAATGAAGAGTAAAGTTATTTGTAGCCTTTATTTTTGGACAAGTTTCCTAGAATAGTAATATTAATAAACACATTGAGATAGTGAAGTCATGTTACTGTGTTTAAGTCAATCATGGTAATGTTAGTAGGTTGTATGGGTGTGTAGATGGTTTTGGTCCTCACTTATTAAGACACACTGGAGGCATTTTGTGAGAAGGAAAAAAAGAAAAGGTAGATTGGATAGCAAGATTTATTTAGAAAAGGATATAGAATAAATGGTAGAAAAGAAAACAATAGATATTGAGAAGAGAAAGAGAGGTGGCAAGAGTGTGAAGAGGTTTTCAGGCCAAGTTTAAAGAGGTGCTTAAAAGCAAGGAGAAAATTTTGGGGATTAGAAGTTGGGATATAAGCTATATCGGAAAAGTAAAAAATTAGAAAAAAATTTTTAAACACTGTCAAATATAAAACACTTTCAATTGTCTAATGGAACAGTTATATTTTTATGTGATTCGTAAAATAAGTAGACCAGATTTTGAGGGATTTTTTAGATAAAGAAAGATATTCATAGTAGAAAAACTTGAATATACATATAATTAGAATAAATACAGATAACTCAATAATAAAATGAAATTTCTTTTTAAAAAAATTTTATTATTAGTTCTAAGTATACAGTACATTTGTTTATGAAACAATCCCCCTATATGCTCTTTCTCTTCTCTGGCTCTCCACCTAACCATTACATTAATGCTAACTGCATTCCCTGTGCCATGCTCCCCATTCCTGTGACCATCTAGCAACTACTAATTTGTACTTTTTTAACCCTTCACTCCATTCTCCCAGTTCCCCAATTTCTCTCTCCTCTGGCCATCTCCAGATTGTCCTCTATATTTGTGAGTCTGTTTTTGATTAATATGTTCCTTTTGTTTTTTAGATTCTGCATATAAGTGAAATCATATGGTGTTTCTCTGACTTATTTCACTCAGCATAATAATCTCTGGGTCCATCCATGTCATTGCAAATGGCAGGATTTCATTTATTTTAATGGACTGAGTAATATTCCATTGTATATATGAATCATAACTTCTTTAATTATCTTTTCATGGGCATTTAGGTTGCTTCCATATTTTGGTTATTGTAAATCATGCTGCTATGAACATAGGGGTACGTAGATCTTTATGAATTGTTTTGGTTTTCTTTGGATAAGTGCCCAGAAGAGCAATTGCTGGGTCAAAAGTTATATTCAATAAAATGGAATTTTGATGAAATGGATATATAGGAGTCAAAAACTGAGAGAAATAGGAAGAATAAAGAACATTTTGGAAGGCTATTGGCTGGTTTGTGGGAAATGATCAAAGACCACTGGATTTTTAGGAAGAATATGTATCTTACATTTTAATTTTAAAAAAATTATGGCTGTGATATTGCAGAGAGCTTAGGCCAACAACAAACTGGAGGGCATAGTCCCCAGGGCTGTTGTCACATCTGATATCAGCTGCAAGTTTGGAGGGTCTCATAAACCATCCAGGTTCGATAATTCATGAGAAGGACTCACAGAACTCACTAAAAGTTATTATAATCACAGTATGGTTTGCTGCAGGGAAAGGATACATATTAAAATCAGCCAAAGGAAGAAGCGCATATGGCAGAATCTAGGAGAAGTACCATATACAGGAAGCTTCCATTGTCTTCTGTCTGTGAAGTCAGCACATATTACTCTGCTGATATCAATGTGTGATGATATGCATGGAGTACTACTAACTGGAGCAGTTCATCTAAGTCTTAGAGTTTTTATTGGACCTCCATTACATGAGCATGATTCATTGATTGCAAACATGGTAGATTTCAGTCTCCAGGTCAACTGATACCGCATGACCCAGAGCCCTACCCTAAATCCCATTGTTTGTCTTTTGTCATCCCCTTCCTTCCTCTCTCAAGTCTGTGCGGGTATGGCCAGCCCTTCCCTAAATGACATTCTTAGACAATCAAGTCTTCCAGACAAATAATACACTCCTATCTGGAAGGTCCACAAATTATCTCACAGAAGCCAAAGGCATAGGTCAGATATTTTCTTTGAGCAAGACTAGATTCTTTACTATACAAAGATAAATTCCTTTCTTCAACCCATCCTTCAGTAAAGATTTTTTCACACTTTTTTTTTATGTGAAGAAAAAATTCATTCTCAGCCCCACCAATTTGATGAAAACACTTTAAACATTTTGGCATAAATCTTCTAGGTAGATCTTAGTTTAGGCATAAAAATGTTAACTCTTCTTTATTCTTCCCTAAGTTAAAATATATAGCTAAGCACAAGTTAGAAAACTTATCAGGAAAACCAAATCATTGTTAGGTTTAGATGAGACCTTTGACTATATTTGGTCTTTTGGGAAAGTGAAGTGTTTTTTCAGCACCAGTGAAATTCGTGAGGCAGAGCTGAATTAGGATTCCAGGTCCAGTGGCTCTTCTCTTAAAGAGACTCAAGAGACATTTTGGATCCAAAGGATGTTACTTTTTGAAAATAGCACTGCCTCGTTGATGTATGGTAAGATAACCCTAATGGCTTTTTGATTGATTTGGTTTTGCCTGAGAATTTGGGATGATTTCCAGATCCATATATTAAAGTGTGTCTAGAAGATAGCTGCTCAACTACTTGCATATTTTTCTGATTAGCTGAATCATATATGCTGCTGAAATAGTCAACTGAATTTCATGTTGTTGATAGGAGCAGCACAGAATCTAAAATTGAACACTATCTGTATCTCTCCAGTTCTTTGGAAAAATTTCCCATCCATTTGCTGCCTCCTTGTCTTTCTTAGGAAGCTATTAAATTTGATTTTCATATTCAAAACTTGAACCTAGTTTTCAGCTGCTTTCTCTTTATTCCCTCCGTAGCCATCCTCAATTTTGTAAACATTTAATCAACTTTTTCTTATGTGTGTATTGGTCAGGGTTGAAGATTGTCAGTTGATCCAAATGGTATAAAAAGAACCAGCCCTTTTCCTACTTATATAAGCCAGTGGTTTGTAGGATACTATAGACTAAATGTTCATGCCCCCCCAAATTTCTTTGTTAAAATCTAATCTCCAATATGATAGTATTTGAAGATGGGGACTTTGGGACTATTTTCCTTATAAGAGAGAATCCAGAGAGCTCCCCTGCCCTTCTTTCATGTGATAACACAGCAAGAAGACAGCTATCTAGGAACTAGGAAGCAGAACCCCATCAGACACTGAATTGCTGGTGCCTTGATCTTGGATTTCCCAGTCTCCAGAATCATAAGAAATAAATCTGTGTTGTTTATAAGCCACTCAGTCTATGGTAGCAGCCTAAACGGATTAAAATGGGGGAATTAAGTGTATGTACTTATTTTTGTTAACAGGAACACCATCATCCAAAGGCCTAGGAGGTAAAAGCTAACTTGGTCTCTTTTCTGCTGATGTAAATGACCTGTTGCACCAAACTATTTCCACTCTACTGCTTAGATTTGCTTTAGCTATGACATGAACAATGAACAAATCATGCGAGTTAATTGGAGATCCGTTTTAAAAATGCAAAATGCAAAATGCAAACATCCCTGAAGGAAATTTTAGTACCTTAAGGCACCTTGAGTTTGGTTATTTCTTTTGTTAGCTAATTGAAATCAGCTGCAGTGAAGAGATAACATTCTGCTGAAATAAACTTGGAACTTGATGTGGGGTCAGGCCTAGGGTAGAACATCACAGATCTTCAGGAATGCAGAGAAAATCAGAAGACCACAGAAGAGAGTTAGGGAGGTGGAGATAGGAAGACCCTTCACTTTTTCATTTCTGAACTGTGAGCTTAATGTAGCATCTAGATGGAGAATACATGGGTGGGCGTATGTCCTTTCAATTACTGAGAGGAACAGTACTGTAAATTATGGTAAAGTAATAGAAAGGGCCAAAGTGAGACCAATCAGCTATATACATTAAAAAGTATAAGTTCTAATATTTTTTATTCTTAAAATACATAGAAATAAAAGTTAATCTAGAAATACAGAAAATACAAAGAATCTTCAAAGGGTGCCATCTCATGGAGTGATCCACGACTACCATGCCCTAATATCTTTAGCTTTCTCTCCTTCTACTTTTCCAATACAACTAAACAATCTTGTGGCTCTGCCTTTATATTCTAGATAGCACTGTCTAATAGAAATATAATGTGAGCCACACATATTTTTAACATTTCTAGTAGCAGCATTAAAAAAAGCAAAAACAGGTAAAATTAACTTTAATAATATATTTTATTTAAATATCTAAAATATTATTTCATTAATAACAAATCATTAATGAAATATTTAAAAAATTTTTTGTACTAAATCTTTGAAACCAGGTGTAGATTTTATACTCACAGGACATCTCAGTTTGGACTAAGCGCATTTCAATTGCTCAGTACTCACATGTGTCTAGTGACTGCTGGATTGACCAGTACAGCTCCAGGTGGAAGATATTATCAACTCAGGAACATTGTCTTTTAAAAATCATGAAAATTTGTTTTAGTTGTATAGCAGAATAATCTATTAAAGAAGGCTTGAATTAGAAGGGCATTTATTATTTACTTAACAAGGATGCTGGATGTGGACGGTCATATGGAGGGTTAACATGTCATCAGAGATCCAGGATCTTTCACTCCATGGGTCTTCCTCAGCACACTGGCTTTCCTTCTTTGTGCTTACCATTTTATGATCATAAGGCATTTCTAGCAGTTCCTGATATCAACTCCTAATACCTGTAAGGGGACAGAGCAAAAGTCTTTTTCTCTCAAGTCTCTTTTTTATCGAGAAGAAAAGATTTCTCCCAGCAGACATGCACTGACATATCATTGGCCAGATTTGGATCACATGGTAACTCCTTGCTGCAAGGAATCTTGGGAAACTGAAAAGTTGCGCAGGTGAAAATAATAACTATGAGAGCTTTGCTTCAGCAGATCAATCTTGATATATTTCTGCCCCAGACAAAATCAGGCTTCTGTTAGCTTAGAAGGGAGAAGGAGATGGCTACTAGGCAGGCAGCCGGTGATATCTGTCAGAGGGGCATTTTCTCAAGGAGAGAGGGACAGAGGGAGAGCAAAACTCAAAGTGGTCTATAATAAAATAATAATTACATTAATTATTACTCCCATCTACTGAGTACTCTGGCACCACATGTAAGTGTTGAATAAATTATCTAATTTACATATGCACATACATAGGTTACATATTGCTGCAGTGGTTACAAAGAGTAAAATCAGTGCAGGATTATCAGACTACACTATGAACTCCCCATGAGCAGGAGTCATGTCTTTTTGTTTTGTTTTGTCTCATAGCACAGTGTTCATCAATGTTTGCTGAGTGACTAACTCCTCATATTCACTCAAGGCAGTGTATGTCTCTCTTTCAAATCTTGTTTTCTAGATTTGTTTCACCTTCTCTCTTCAAAGTCTAATGTGTTGCCCTCTTTAAAATTATGGGTACTAGTACCCTCTCTATAGCCTCAGGCACAGGTGCAGGCCTTCATCGAGAACCCCATGCAACATCTCTACAGGCTACCAAGAGTTCTCGTTGGGAGCCGGTCATGGCTAGAAACCACAACCAACTAATGACTCAGGAACTTCCACATTAGGGTTTTCTCCATTCAGACTTATTTGAAGACATTAGAAAAATAAAACTTGTTTCTCCCTCACAGATATGATGACTCCTGGGCCTGTATCTTATGATCTTAGTCTTACAAACGTTTCTTGCAGTTTGCTAGGCTCTTTCAGCTGGTAAGGATGAGAAACAAACTCAAGTTTTCTCAATTTTTGGGAGTTTATTATATGGAAAAAAGAAAAAGAAAAAGTATCTTAGCCTCCACCCATTTCGGCCTCACAGAGAATTGGGGTGTTGTTCTGGATAAGCTGTAGCAGGAGCTCTAATAATTTATCATAGCTGGTGTTACTCTGCAGCAATTTCTGTATTTCATCCCCTTAGAAATGAGCATCCAGTGCTCTTTGCCCAGAGCTTGACCATTATGTAACTCAGCTGTTTTCTAACTCTGCTCTTCTGCCTTATAATCTCTTCTTCTGCTAGTTATCATAGGTTCTACTAGCTTAAAGTCTCCACCATTCTGCTATCTACTGAATTGCTCTGAAGTCTCCCTTTAATATTCCCTAAGAAAGTATATATATATTTGAGGTGCCCTTCCAGCAGCCTTCCATGATTGGGGGCCCTCATTGGTTAGAACCCTTTTGCCAGACCACATTGCAGATCACTGATAATTATAGATATACACTTTGTATCAGGAAGTACTTTTCTCTAGTTCAGTCGTCTGTCTTCAGAATAACAAAGCCCTGTGATAAACAATGTAAAATCAGTATATAAATCAAAGTTCTCCAGTCCTCAGGTTCACCTTAACCTATTGTGCCTAACTAAAAATAAGTTTGCACCTTGCATTCTAGATGATCTTAAGATGTCAAATCATTTATTAACTTATCCTCTCCCATTTTACTGGTACTATATTACCAATAAGTACTCATTACTTATAAGTAATAAGAATAGTTATTAATTTTATGAGTCTTTTCTATTTGTTACATTTAATTTTAATCAGCCCAAACTTGTTCTTGGTGGTTTTTCTATTTTGGGAAAGATAGTGTAATCCAATGGTTGCCTCTTTGGGGCTGGGGAGGTGGCCCTGAAGGGAACAAGAGTATACTTTTGGAGTGATGGATGTTTCATTTATCTTTATCTGAGTATTGGTTACATGAGTGTATTCATTGTCAGCAGTTACTGAAGTGGACTCAGGATCTATATGATTTTATGTATGGAAATTATTCCTCAATCTCAATTGTTAACTATCTCAATCGTTAGAGAAGGATGGACAACAGCTAAAACAAAGTGGTTGTGCCTATCAGGGTCCAATAGGAAACAGATAAATAATCACTTGGGTCATTTGAAGAGAGTTTAATAAAAGACCAACTTACAAAAGGGTCAATAGTGTGTAGCACTCCAGGTTGGAACCAGAGTTTCTATTACCACTTCTATAATAAAGAGGCAAGAAAAGGGAGCAGTTAACAGAATGAGATGTGCCAAATGTGCCAAATGGAGACCACTTTGGCAGAAGCTGGGACCTTTGGTCAAGGGATGCAGCCAATAAATCTAAAACATATGTTGAGAAAACTAGGGGAATAAATACCCTAACCTCAGAGTCCTCCTTCTCTACCTCTGATCTCCTCTTTGAACAAACCCAATCATAAGCTTGAGAGCAAGGAAGCCCATAGATGTAGTTTCAGCCTGTACAGCTCAGCCTCACAGGGTAGTGAGGTTAGAGAAGGATGGATAACAGATCTAGAGGGACAATCAGAAGATATCCAGCATCATGTTTTCCATTTCTTCTGAATTACTTTATTCCAAATGTAGACAGTTGCCCTCTCTCTTATGATTCTTTAAAATGTAAGTAATATAAATAAGGCAAGTTATGGCATTTAAAATATTTTCCTGAAAGCTTGAGGATAACAAAGGTTTTACAATGAAGAAAAAAACAATTTAAAACCTCATAATCACTTTCCCAGATCCTGAATCCTTTGCCATGCTTTGTGCAAGGAGTTCCTTTCTGTCTTCCTTCCTCTTCAGCCTCAACAACATCATGTGGAAAGTGTCAGCTCACCTCACCCCATGGTAATTTCCTTGACTTCCTCCTCCAAAATCTGATCCTACTTTCCCAAACCTCCAAAGATAATGAGATTCTTTCTTTCCTGCTTTTTTTCTTACGTAGGATTCATTTCATTTGGAGAAAGCACTGTCCTTGCTATGGGTAATGTTCTGGCCATGGTACATATTCCAATCAGCTGTGGTTGGAGTTGTTATATCATTAGGTCCAAAAGTTTTGAATGATGAGGAGTCATATCAGGTTTGGGAAGAACACCAGTATTGCAGGGCCAGGGCAGGACCTGGAAAAAGGGAACATGTTATCTAGGGGTATGCAGTTAGGTACTCATGGACCTCTCAAGAGTCTCAAGCTGGAAGACTTAGGATTGAATTTTATGTTTATCACTTGATAGCTATGTGACCTCGGGCAAGTGACTTAATTACTGTGAACTATTAATTTCTATTTTTTTCTTTTTTTTTTCCTCTAGAAAAGGGATAGTGGTCATGAAAACACTTTGCAAAACTATATGGTCAAAGGAACATAAACACTTCCTTTCTAGTAATTATCAATCATTTTCTGTTGCCACAGCATTCACATATGTAGTACACTCCCATCATGTCATGCAGTAATTTTCAAGGGCAAAAACAAGCACTGGGGAGGGGAAATATATACTTAAAAGTATAATGTGAGTGAACGCTCAATTAATTGAAAAAGTTTTTCTTGGAGATTTCGATATGATGCTACTCACCCATATCACCCCCAACCAGATCAGATCTACTTGACAGTCACTTTCTAGACTGAATTTTATAAACTTGTGGGGAGTAAAAAGGGCTAGAAGATAAGATGTTTTGTTTGGCTTTTATAGAATTGTAGAGTTTTTAAATTAGGTGTAAAAGTTTAAAAGCAGAAGATTTCACATAAAAAATATTATACTTTTGCCTTCTCTTGAAATACAGAATTTCTGGCAAAACGAAACTTATGTTTTTGAATGCCCAAATTTGGCTAGAGCTAAATAGTGGCTGTACCTTTAGACAGCATACATTCTCCAGCTGGTATTACCTATTTGTGTTACTTGCCCCTTGGTAATTGAATTTGCCATCCCTGGTCTAGATTATCAAGGAGTCATTGATACTGGAACTAGAAGGGAGCTTTGCTTTTAATCGGGTCAGTATTTGGTTTCCCCATTATAGTGAAAGCTCCCTCAGCCTGTTGGGGCTGAAGAGGGACCTGGCTATGAAGTAGACTGACCAGGATTGACAAGGTCAACTTCCTCCCAGTAAGGGCCCTTTCCTAGCATGATACGTTTCCTCTAGAACTGCATATCACAGTTTCTGAAGCCCAGTCAGTGGAGCCATTGTGAAGAAAGGTCAAACTTTAGATAAGCCAGGTGTCTGGAGTCTCACTGCAACACTTCCAAAAGCAGAACACATGCAAGCTTTAGTGTGGCTCACTTTTGAGTTCGACTGTCTGTCCAGCCCCACCAGCTAAAATGTGAACTCGCAGGCCGGGAGGGCTGCGAGTTTGGAGGAGCTAGTGTCCTTGACCCTCTGGCAAGGATCCCAGGCTGAAGAAATCCTCTGAGTTTCTTGGTGAAAGATGAGGAAGGAAGATGAGGGTGGGGAAGGAAGATGAGGGTGGAAATGAAGGGGAGAAAAACAGAGTACAGAGCATAGCCATTTTCTTCTCTCCCAGAAATTGAGCTTTTGTGTTCCTGTGCCACATGTGTGCAGTGAGGTTTTCATTTTCTTTCTTTTTTTTCTGATTCTGGGACTGGTGTGTGTTACTGTATTGCTGAGTGTTTATTTTGGCTGCTGGAGGAAGTATTGACAAAGGAAGTAGAAGAACAAACATAATTTTGTAAGCAGCCTGCCTGAGAGGAGCAATAAAGTGGAACTGGAGAAAGCATGCTGGGGTTGAGATTCCCTGAGACTGTTTAATGCCAGTGTCCCCAGAGCTTGCAGCCAGGAGCTGTGGGAAGGGTGGTGGTGGTGGGGAGAGGGGGAGGCTTGAGAGCTATAGTGGGTTGCAGGGATAGCTTCAGGGTGCTCATTTGAACTGTGCTTTGTGATTCCGATTTTCATGCTTTGTTAGATGCCTTTTCTGGGCCTCAGCTTCTTTCCTGCCCCTGTTTCCTCTCATGTGTCAATACTAGGGCAGCAGGCCTTTTCAGTAGGAGATGGTCTATAGCAAGGAAGTGTCTCTTTTTTTGCATGTGTGTGAGGTTAAATAGTAAGATTATTATACAGAATTATGCAACAGGATCCCATAAAAATTTGGTTTCATCTTTAGGAATTTTAAAAACACCTAAATGTAAAAATTCCAAGTGATTTTTGAGTGAAATCTGGAAAGAATACTCTCACTTTTCATCTGTCTCAAGACCAGCTAGGGGTGGGAGGAAACTTTTCACACATCCAAGTGGTGCCACCAAGGGACCTTGCTGGGTTTGAGAGATAAACCCAGGGGTTCAATTCTGAATGGTAAATGTATAGATTAGCATCATGGGTATATGATTAGAGAAAGCACCTTTGCTATAAATGTCTTAGAAAATGGATTAAGGCCATGTCAGAGGTGGCTGAGGTGTAGTCCTTGCTAGAGACAGGGGAAATAATGAAAGGCCCTTTAATTTTTCCCCAAAGGGCTAAGAAGGTGGTTGAAATCTCATATTTAGATGACCTCTGGGAGTCATCAAGTACTGGAGTCTTGATTTAGGCTGAACCCATTCACTGGGTCTCTGGGTGTGAATATTCCTAAAATGATGAAGGATTTAATGCAGCTCAGAAAAATGTATATCTTTTTCTTTGGAAAAACCTTAGGAAACTACCTAGATATTAGGTAACAGCACTGTATGAAAAGCTATATTGTTATCTTTGAAAGGCTAGATTGCTTCAAGGGATATAACATTCATTTTTTGTGTGTGTGTGTGTGTGTTTCCATAAGATGATAAGGGGAAGGGGGCAAGTATTAAGATATTAAGAAGTTACAGGAACTATCGCTGCTTTGTAAAGCTGTAGCACATCGGCAGCAGGCTACTGGTTAACTACTATTTCTCAGGGCAAGTAAGGTCTTTTCCCCACGTGGATCTGGGTAAAAGGGCAGATGGAAGTGTTAGGTCAGTTTGATGAAGAGGTAGCTTTTGAGTGTACACGTACAGAACTGTGTTAAATACATCTCTAAACTAGTATCAGTTTTAACCGATCTCTAAATGGGTATGAGCAGGTGTGGCAGACTGACTAATGTTTCTGGCTCTATAAGTTCTCTGGATCCTTGCTGAAACTGTGACCTTAAAAAGTAGCTACAGTAGTCCCTGTTATCTGCGGTTTTCAATTACCTGTGGTCAATCACTGTCTGAAAATATTAAATGGGAAATTCTAGAATAAACAATTTATAAGTTTTAAATTGGGCACTATTCTGAGTAGCATGATGAAATCTGCAGTCCTGCTCTGTCTCACCCCAGGTGTGAATCATCCCTTTGTCCAGGGTCTCCACGCTGTGTGCATTCCCACATGTTAGCCAGTTAGTAGCTGGCTAGGTTATCAGATTGACTGTCCCAGTATCTCAGTGCTTGTTGTGCTCAAGTAACCTTTGTTTTACTTAATAATGGCCCTAAAGTTCAAGAGTAGCAATTTGGATGTGCCAAAGAAAAGCTGTAAAGTGCTTCCTTTAAATGAAAAGTTGAAAGTTCTCGACTTAAGAAGGAAAGAAAAAATAATATACTGAAGTTGCTAAGATCTATGCTAAGAACGAATCTTCTGTGAAACTATGAGGAAGGAAAAAGAAATTCGTTCTAATTTTGCTGTCACACCTCTAACTGCAGACATATTTCATAAGTATTTTATTATTTTACATCATGACAAGAAGAAAGGTGTGTGCAGGACAAAAAGATATTTTGAGAGTGAAAGAGACCACATTCACACAACAATTATTACAATATATTCTGTTATCATTAGTTGTTATTTATCTCTTACTATGCCTAATTTATAAATTAAACTTTATCATAAGTGCATGTATGTATAGGAAAAAAGATAGTATATGTGGGATTTGATACTATCATAGTTTCAGGCATCAACTGGGTGTCTTAGAAAGTATCCCCTACAGATAAAGGGGGACTACTGTATATTTCATGCTTAAAGGTATCTGGAGCTGATGTCTGTTCTGTATGAGGAGAGGATAAGCTTAGTACTTTCTCTTGACTTGTTTTCTTGAATTTTCTCTTAGTACTTTCTCTTGACTTGTTTTCTTGAATTCTCTCTTATTTTTTCCCTTTTTTGGTGGTATAAGTGACAAATAAAAATTATATGTAGTTAAGGTATAAAACTTGATGTTTTGAGATATGTATCCTCTCTTGAATTTTTGTATTCTGAAGCACAGAGAAACTTCTTTGGGAAATTACTATATATATATATTTTTAACTGTACTGTATCTGTTTAATATTTTAGTTTACAAAAGAAAAAGAGGAGACTTTCGCCAAAGAATGTGGGAATGGATACTGGCACAAACTCTGGAAAAACTAAATTACTTTTGTGGGGCTTGGGAAAATCATTTGCCATCTATGTGCCTCATTTTCACCTTTTAATGTCTATACTATGGAAAGATCTTATTATAGCATAGATTTTCTGAGATGGTTCCTATTATGAATATTTATAATGCCTATAAATCATTTAAATGCCAGAGAAATGCCAATGTTTTTATATTTTAGTATCTAAATAATATGTTTTAGATTACTTTTTAAAGTGATATTCTGTAGGTCTTTTAAAAAATGGCTTTTAAAAATGACTTTATCAAGATACAATTCACATACTACAATATTCACCCATTTAAAGCATTTAGTATATTCACAGAGTTGTGCAACCATTAATGCAGTCTTAGTTTAGAACATTTCATTATCCCATATAGAAATCCATTAGCAGTTATTTCCCATTTCCCCTCCCTCCAGCCCCTGGAAACTACAAATCTACTTTCTGTCTTTATGTCTATCTAGACATTTCATATAAATGAAATCATACAATATGTGGAGTTTTGTGACTGCTTTCATTCTCTAAGCATAATGTTTTTGAAGTTCATCTATGTTGTAGCATGTCTCAGTACTTCACTTCTTTTTATTTCTGCATAATATTCCATTGTATGGCTATCCCACATTTTATTCATCTCTTCATCAGTTGAAGGACATTTGGGTTGTTCTTACTTTTTGGCTATTATGGATAATGCTGCTGTGAATATTCATGTTTAAGACTCCGTGTGGATGTGTTTTCCTTTTTCTTGGATAAGATACCTATGAGTGGATTTGTTGGGTCATATGGTAACTCCATTTGTTTTCAGAAGAGTAGGATTGTAATTCCTTGAGAATGCCAAGACTTGAAGCCTGGTGACCTCTTTAGTGGCTATGTAGACTTTGTCAGGTAGCCTTTACCATAAGAGAAGTTGTGGCAGACAGACCCAATGGTGACTCCTAGTTATCCCTGCCTCTTGGTGTTCACCTCTTTGTGTAATCTCCTTTCAAGTTAAGTGGGAACTGTGACTAACCAATAAACTATGGCAATGGTGATGGTATGTCACTTTGGTGAATATGTTGTAACAGGTAAGATGCTATTTCAGAAGACTGTAGACTCTTCTTGAGAGCTTGATGAAATAAGCAGCTCTGCTTGAGAAAACCACATAGCAAGAAACTACAGGTGGGCCCTAGAACTGAGGACAGAAGTCAGCAAGGAATGAATTATGCCAACAATTGGAATGGACTTGGAAGTACATTTTTTCCAGGTCGAGCCTTTGATGAGAATGCAGCCCAGCTATTATCTTGATTGCAGCCTTGTGGGACCCTGAGCAGAGGACCCAGACCTCTGATCCAGGGAAAACGAGATAATAAATATGTGGTATTTAGTGCAACTAAATTTGTGGTAATCATTAATTCAGAAATCTAGGATTTTTTCCATTATATTATCTGAGCTGGGTCTTTTACAAAATGTCTTTTACTGAGTTTACTTTTTAAGGCACATCTCCTCTTTATCAGTATGATTATTATAAAAGGATAAATGTTCATAAAAGCTCAGATATAAGCTGTGGGGTAATATATACTTGGAATTTAATTTCTAGAATGGGAAAAGGAGAATGGCAGAAGTAAGAAACAGTCTTGCTCTATTATGTGGGACAAATGCATCTTTAGAAACTCCGTTCCAAGAAGAAACAATAATTAGAATAAAAGAGAAATGCTAATTTATGTAATGAATACTACCATTTATTAGGGACTACAGAGGTGAGCGGATAAGCATGAACTTGGAGGCCATGCCCTGGAATAGTCCCATTTTGCCTAGTCTTCTATTCAGATATAAGCTTAGATTTGATACCAGCTTTCTCTTATACTTCATTAGCCACATAATAACCAAACAATCCCAGCCTGGTGAACATCACTTCTATTTTTAGAACCTACCTAGAACTATTCCATTTTTCTTAGTCATCCATTTCTATATTTAACAACTCTTACACTCAGAATTTTTAACTTATAGCTCACATAAATCCTTTATTCTTCAGTTAAAGCCTGCATTCTTTCATACCTGCCCCTAAACAGATGGCCACAGCTGATTATCTGAATCTCTTGACTGTCTTTGTCATACCATTTTATTTTGTTATATTTAATTCCAACTGACTTAAGGGAGGAGAGTAAGCTGGATTTTATCCTGTAGCACAGAGACACACGTGGAATGCCTTTTTTTACTTCTTCTATGATCTGACTTTAATTTCAAATGCTGTGTAGATGACTCAGTGTGCAGTAACTAATATAAAAAGTCATGCTGCTTATAACATACAGCTAAATAACTAATCTGACTTGCCTCAGATGACTTGGAAATTTTCTAGTTAGGGGAATGAAGCAGTTGAAACTGATGGGAAGTAAATGTATGATTTCCAGCAGAGCAGAAGATGTAAGCATCACTGCAATTTCCATCATTCCATGTCTCACACCAGTTATCTGATAAAAAAGCAAAACACTGTTCTGCTAAGGATGGAATCCGTTGTGTTTCTCCTTATGTTCACGACAACATCATTCATATCCTCATGATAGGGAACAAATAGAATAGATGAAATAATTTTTTAGATAGTGTACATCATAGAACAAGTTTGCTGGAAAACAAGCAAAGGTTATTTGGACATGGTAGGGGTAGCTCTTTCCATGAATAAGGTCTCATTATTTTTCTTTGTTTTTATGTTCTATGTTGACTAGCAAAAAAATGCATGTATTATACTTTTATAGAACAAATAGGGTTGATGTTTACATTTATGATTAGCTGTTTTCATTTACTTTTAACAACTATTTTCATTTACAGCTGTCAAAAAGTATTTTTTACTTCTCTGCCATGCTGGGACATTATATGTGTTGTTGTCCTATTGCCTTATTCCATTACCTGTATCTCCAATTCTGCAGAGGTCTTTGAATCTCTACTTGCTGATCTGCACTTATTCTTTTTAGCAGCTGTGGAAATTTTCTAGATGGCAAATGCTGTCTTGGCTGCTCTTTCTAGTATCTGGGTCCTTGGTCCTCTTTCGTTGGGACAATCACTCTATCAACCACCCACTTCCTGCAATTATAATTCCAAATGCTTCACAGATCCTTTTTAATAAAGACATATATACCTGTTAATTTGGACTCAGAAAGAAATTAGCTAATTTTACATTACAGTTATAAATTGTAAAATGTTCTGTAAAGCATGGTTTTAAATAATAAATGTAAAGGGCATACATTGTTCTTTATATATACATGAGGATTAAATGCAGATAGAGTTGATTCTAAATACTTTGCTGTTTTTCTCTTCTTCCTAAGTGTAGTCTGGCTAGGTAATTTTCATAAAAGCCCTGCCTATTTCATTTCATTCTTTGATGTTGCTTGTTGTTCATGTGTTAAGCACCGCATCAAATCTCCTTGTCACTTTGTAAGAAACACCAATGACTTAGCCAGATTTCAGTCCTCTTCACCTCTCCAGCCTTTATGGGCATCAAACTCTGTTCTGCATTGTTTGCCTTCTGAATTCCCCTTTTGAATGTCTCTACTCAAGTATGTAAAGGAGTCATTCTTAGTTTGCTCAGAATTGCTCATTCTTATATTTATCTAACAATCATGTCATTTTGTTTTGTGTTTGTTTTGTGCCAACAACTGTGCTGGGTACTAAGAGTACAAAGATGAATAAAACATGATTCCCTGACCGGGAAGAACTTCTAAAGATGGAGAGAGTCATGCAGGTGCATCATTATGACATAATTTAAGTGCTGTAGCAGGGCTGGGAGCACTGAATCAGTTTGCAGAAATCAGAGAAAGTAACATTTCAGTTGGGTCCTGACAGATGCATAAGGATTTAGCAGATGTGTAGGTATGACGGGTGGCAGCTGCAGAAATGATTTCTAGACTGAGGAAATAGCATGAATAACAATGTGAGGCATGAAGAAATAAGGTTGGCTTGGAGAATAGTGAAAAGTTGGGTCTAATCTCTAATCGGAGTACAGGGTGTGTGCACATGTGTGTGTGTGTGTGTG